>CABHPR010134440.1:0-92998 GCA_902168415.1 Peromyscus melanophrys | reverse complement strand
CTGTATCATTTGTCCAGTCTCTGTATAATAGGAAAGTTCAGGGCTTGTCATAAGTCCTTGCTCAAGTAGTCTGTCAGGTTGGATCATCTCAGCTATTCATCTCAAAATTGTCCTAAACAGTTTGTAGTCCAAAGTTGATCTTTCCTTGGTGTTAATCAGCTTAATGGTTTTACCATAGTCCATGTAGAATCATCATTGTGGGATCCTGTCATCCTTTTGAAGATTCCAAAGTCGCTGTTAGGCGTGGTCATGGTTCCCTGTAGAATTTTTTTTTTTTTTTTTTTTTACCTCCTCTGTGGTTTGGAGTAATCACAGTCTGATAAATGTCTGTCTCTTGGAACCATGAACGTTCTTCCCTAGAAGAGAAAATCTTCACAGCAATTTCTCCCCACCATTTGTCTTGCCAACCTTTTTCAAACTGACCTTTGCCGATGCTTTCTTGTAACACGATGGTCCTGGCAATTCTTCTCTGAACAAACAGCAGTAAACCCTTCGTCCCAGGTAGCAGCATCACCGCAGTCACCAACATGATGAGACGCCGCCAGCAACGTGGAGCAGCAGCCGCTGCCTCCATGGTCCCACCGCCACAGTTTATGGCCAGGTCCCGGGCAGAAACTTCTCCTTAGCAAGCCTCCTAGGCTGGCCTCAAACTCGGGGTCCTCCTGCCTCTGCCTCCTTCAGCAAATCCTACCGGTATGTGCCGCCACAACCGGCCGAGTATAGCTCGGGCCTGAGCTGGGGCTCACAGGGCCACAGCTTTTTCATGAATTCGTACTACGAACGTTGGGCACCAGATGGAAAGATGGACTTTAGAATACAAACTGTTTAGGACAATTTCGAGATGGTTAGCTGAGATGATCCAGCCTGACAGACTACTCAAACAAGGACTTGTGACCAGCCCTGAAATTTCCTATTATGCAAAGACTGGACAAATGATACAGGACTTGACAATTAACCCAAAAATTTTCTTTTCAAGATTCCCTAAAGATATCTTCACCCCTAGAAAGAAAAAAGAAAAAGAGAATAAGATATGAGATAGATCACTGAATCTACTCTGAGAAAAAAGATAAAGAAATAATAGGATAAATAGGTAGATCACTGAATCTACACTGGAGAAAAAGGAGAAGATATAAAAATGACAAAAGGTAGACTACTGAATGTATTATGAAAGAAAAAAGAAAAAAGAGAATATGGATATGATAAGAGAAAAAGAGAGATTATGGAATCTACTTTTAAAAATGAACTACTTGTTTTAAATAAGATAAGTAATGAAAATTTTTTGTCTGAATTTATCAGATGTTACTGGACTGGACATTGTTAATATATATAATGGAGATTTTCATCTGAATCTGTCAAATGTTAATGGACTAGACATCATTAATGTAATCTTGACTATATGTATTGTATATACTTATTGGATAGTTTTTCTTGTATTAGTTATAAGCTTTTTTAATTTTAGACAAAAAGAGAGGAAATGTGGGGGTATTGTGTTCCCCAAAATATTGTGTATGCTAATAAACTTATCTGGGGTCAGAGACGGAATAGCCACAATATGAAACAGAGGTTAGGCAGTGGTAGCACACGCCTTTAATCCTAGCATTCCAGAGACAGAAATCCCTCTGAGTCTCTGTGAGTTCAAGGCCACATTGGAAACGGCCAGGCACGGTGATACACACCTTTAATCCCAGAAAGCCACACCTTTAATCCCAGGGAGTGGTAGTAGAAAGCAGAAAGGTATATAAGGCGTGAGGACCAGAAACTAGAGGCATTTGCCCTGGAGAGGCATTTGGCCTGGAGAGGCCTTTGGCCTGGAGAAGCATGTGGCTGGTTAAGCTTTCAGGCTTCTAGCAGCAGTTCAGCTGAGACCCATTCTGGATGAGGGCTCGGGGCATCCAGTCTGAGGAAACAAGACCAGCTGAGGATCCAGCGAGGTGAGATAGCTGTGGCTTATTCTGTCTCTCTGACCTTCCAGTGTTCACCCCAATAACTGGCCTCAGGTTTGATTTTATTAATAAGAACTTTTAAGTCTCATGCTACATATTATTATGAAGAACAGTCACCAGCCATCAAGATAGTACAAGAATAAGTAACAACAACTGCTGATCTTTCCAAGATACCAACTCCTCTACATTTAGAATGGTTAACAGATAAGCCTTTATGGCTTCAGCAATGGCCATTAATAACAGATAAACTGCAGGCTTTAGAAGAGCTGGTACAAGAGCAGTTAAATGCTCATCATATTGAAAAATCAACCAGGCCTTGGAATTATCCTGTATTTGTTATTGAAAAGAAATGTGGTAAATGGAAAATGGTAACAGACCTAAGAGCAATTAACAAGGTAATTCAGCCACTGGGCTCTCTACAATCTGGAATTCCTTTGCCTACTCTGTTACCTAAAGGATGGCCTCTTATAGTTATTAATTTAAAAGACTGTTTCTTCTCAATAACCTTACAAGAAAAAGACAGAGATAGATTTGCCTTCATGTTGCCAACTTATAATAATTCTCAGCCAGTTAAGAGATATCAATGGAGGGTTCCCTGACAGGGAATGTTAAATAGCCTAACCCTGTGCCAATATTTTGCATGACTGCCATTAGAAGTAATATGTAAACAATTTCCTAAATCTATAATATATCATTACAGTGATGATATTTTACTACCTGATTCAAAATGCAGATATTTTAGAAAGAATGTTAGAAGAAGTAAAGAAAATTTTGCCTTGCTGGAATTACAAATTGCTCCTGAAAAGATACAAAGAGAGGATTCTATTAATTATTTAGTTTATAAAGTATAAAGTAGGTCTAAAAAAATTAGACCCCAAAAGGTGCAAATTAGAAGGGATTAATGATGAATACTTAATGAATTTCAAAGATTATTCAGAGACATATCCTATCTATGAACTGTTGTTGGGGTAAAAAGTGATGAAGTGAGAAATCTGTTCAAACCTTAGAAGGTAACAAGGACTTACATAGTCCAAGAGAATTATCAGTTGAAGCTGAGAAAGAATTGGCCTTGGTGGAAAAGAAAATACAGGAAGGAAATGTGTACTGTGTGGACCCAAAACTTGATTGCATTTTGGTTATTTTTATCCTCTAAGTTTCTCCTACAGGAATTTTAATGCAGAGGGATGATATTATATTAGGATGGATATTTTTATCAAATAAACAGAGTAAAAAAATTAAAAACTTATGTGAAAAAGATCTCTGACTTGATTTTAAAAGGAAAACTGAGACTTTGTCAATTAGCAGGAATAGACCCAGCAGAAATTGTCATACATTTAACTAAATAGGACACTCAAAAATTATGGGCAGAAAGTGAACCTTGGCAAAGAACTTGCAGTAATTCTTTGTGAGAGATTAACATCAAATATTCCAAAAGTGATAGAATTCAACTTATAAAGAGACCTAACTGGATCGTGTTTCACATTTTAAGGGAAACACCAATATCTGGAGCCCCTACATTTTATACAGATGCAAAAAAAATAAGGAAAGGCAGGTTACAAATTAGAAAATTTAAGAAAAATGGTACAAAGTTCTTACAATTCATTTCAAGAATTGGAATTATATGCTATTCTGATGGCATTAATAGATTTTTATGCAATCTCTCAACATAGTTACTGACTCTCAATATGCTGCAGGAGAAGTCTTACATATTGAGACTGCAGAATTTATCCTTGATGAGTCAGAATTAATTTTGTTATTTATTCAGTTATAAGATATAATCAGGAATAGGCAGCATCCCTTATATATAACTCACATTTGATCTCATACTGGTCTGCCAGGCCCTCTAGCACAAGGTGATGATAAGATTGATAAATTATTAATAGGAAATGTGCTGGAGGCCTCAGAATTTCATAAAAATAATATCATGTCAATAGTAAAGGTTTGAAAAAGGATTTTTCCAAACCTGGCAATAAGCCAAGGAAATTATAAGGAACTGTCCTACTTGTTCTTTTTACAATCAGACTCTGCTACCAGCAGGATGCAACCAAAAGGTTACTCAGAAGAATGAAATCTGGCAGATGGATGTGTTTCACTTTGCAGAATTTGGAAAATTGACATATGTACATCACACCATTGATACTTACTCAGGATTTCAATGGGCAACTGCCCTGAGTTCTGAAAAAGCTGATTCGGTAATCACACATTTGCTAGAAGTTTTGGCCATCATGGGTACACCTCTACAAATTAAATCTGGCAATGCTCCAGCATATGTCTCTGTTAAAATGAAACATGTTTTTTTTTCTTTTTTGCTTATTACAAAATAAAGCATATTATAAGTATGTCACATAATCCTACAGTTATAGGAAGTTCAAATCGAATGCTAAAGGATATGTTAAATCAACAAAAATGGGTAACAAACACCCCAGAAATAAATTATATAATGCTCTATTAACTTTGAATTTTCTCAATGCTAATGAGAAAGGAACAACAGCTGTGGAGAGACATTGGATAATAGAAAAAAACTACAGGGTTAAATCAGCCTATATATTTTAAAGTTGTGCTGAACTCAGAATGGAAATGAGGATATGTATATGTTGGGAACAAGGTTTTGCTTTTGTTTCTACAGGAGAAGAAAAGCTATGGATACCATCAAAATTGATAAAGGTTTGATTTGAACAAAAGATAGACATGCAGGACCCATAGGAAGGTGACTACTCAATTTTGCAAAACAAAATGCTTCTTCAGGATCCTGCTTCACAGAGGAGACTGCCAGACATTGTACAGGACACAGGGAAAAACAACTGAGAATCTAAGCCTATTTTTGTAGAGACATCCAGCTGTCTCTGTCATTCTAGATTTTTGGAAGTGGCTTACAATACGCTTCCTGTTTACTTAGGTAATATAGTATCCTTCTGAGGTCTTTGATATTGTTGAAGACTAGATTGTTATAATTATAATTTTCCTTGATTATGATAAAAAGTTAATATTTGAAACTTTAGACTCAGAAATATAGGATAGACAGCATATTTTCTTAATTTTGCCAAATATGAGTAGACTAGATATTGTAATTGTAATTCCTGCTTGATAACTGTTCTATTATATGTAATTTTACTATGTTAAATTTAAAAACCTTCCTTTTTGATTAAACAGAAAAGGGAAAGTGTTGTGGGATGTCTTTCTCTATGCTGTGAATATGTGTTGCTTTGATTGGTTGATAAGTAAAGCTAGGTTGGCATATGGCAAGGCAGCTTAAAGGCAGACAGGAAATACAAGCAGATAGACAGGAAGAAGAAAGGCAGAAGGGAGAGACATGAGCCAGCTGCCCAAACAGCAACATGTAATTGGACGCTGGTAAAGCTACAGAGCATGTGGCAATACATAGATTAATAGTTATGGGTTTATTTTGGATATAAAAGCTAGCTACAAAGGCCTGTCATAGACCACACAGTTTGTAAATAATATAAGCCTCTGTTTCTTTACTTGGGTCTGAGGGGCTGTGGGACCAGGAGAGACACAGGAAAACTTCTGACTACAGTTCCCTTTTCTCCACATCCTCTCCAACATAAGCTGTCATCAGTGTTTTTGATCTTAGCCATTCTGATAGGTGTAAGACGGTTTCTCAGAGTTGTTTTGATTTGCATTTCCCTGATTACTAAGAATGTTGAGCAATTCATTAAATGTCTTTCAGATCTTTGAGATACTTCTGTTGAGACTTCTCTGTTTAGATCTGTACCCCATATTTTAGTTGGATTGTTTGGTATTTTGTTGTCTAGTTTCTTGAGTTCTTCATATATTTTGGAGATCAACCTTCTGTCAGATGTGGGATTGGTGAAAATCATTTTCCATTGTGTAGGTTGTCATTTTGTCTTATTTACAGCATCCTACACCTTACAGAAGCTTCTCAGTTTCAGGAGGTCCTATTTATTAATTGTTGCTCTCTATGTCTGTGTTATAGGTGTTATATTTAGGAAGTGTCTCCTGTGCCAATGCATTCTAATCTACTTCCTACTTTCTTCTCTATCTGGTATAGTGTAGCTGGATTTATGATGAAGTCTTTGATAATCTTAGATTTTAGTTTTGGGCATGGTGACAGATATGGATCTATTTGCAATCTTCTACATGTTGACATCGAGTTATACTAGTACAACATTTGTTGAAGATGCTTTATTTTTTCCCTTGTACAGTTTTGGCTTCTTGGTCAAAATTCAGGTGTTCATAGGTGTGTGGATTATTGTCAGGATTTTCAATTCAATTCCATTAGTCCACATTTCAGTTTCTATGCCATTACCAAGCTGTTTTTATCACTATAATTCTATAGTAGAGCTTTGAAGTCAGGGATGGTGTAGCCTTCAGAAGTTGCTTTATCATAAAGGAATGTTTTAGCTATCCTAGTTTTTTTGTTTTTCCATATGAAGTTGAGTATTTTTCTTTTAAGATCTGTAAAGAATACTGTTGGAATTTTGATGGGGATTGCATTGAATATGTAGATTGCTTTAGGTAAAATTGCCATTTTTATTACATTGGTTCTATGTATCCATGAATATAGGAGATCTTTCAATTTTCTGATATCTTTTTCTTTCTTTAAGAACTTAAAGTTCTTTAGATGTAACAGTCTTATTAAATAAGAAACACAGAGCCAAATGCAGAGTTAAAAGCCCAAGAGGTCAGAACAGTAGCTAAGAGCTGATACTAAAAAAAATAAAAAAAAAAACTTTTCTAACCCTTCGTTGCTGCTGTCATCCTTCCCCTCAGAAAGAGAACTTCTTCCTGTGTATCTTTTTATTGACTTTCTGTTCTGCCTTCTCCTTGGTTATAAACCCAACCACATGAGCTCCTCATCACTGCCTGTCTATACAGACCTCCAGGTCTTCTATGGTTGGTATTGAGATTAAAGGCATGTGTCTCCATGCTGACTGTATCCTTGAACACACAGAGATCTGCCTGTCATGTGATCAGGATTAAAGGTGTGCACCATCACTGCCTGGTTTCTGCTATGGCTTGCTATTAGCTCTGACCCCCAGGCAACTTTATTTATTAACATACAAATAAAATCACATTTCAGTACAAATAAAATATCACCATATTTCTCCTTTTCTATTTTAATAAAAACAAAAAAGGAAAAAAAGTTAGTAACTAATATAAGAAAAACTATATTCAAAAGTACAATAACTATATACCTTATATACAAACAATAAATACCTAAACAATGTCTAGTCCATTTGCATTTGACAAATTCAGAGAAAATACTTCCATTATCTAGCCTATTTTGGTAAGTCCAAAATGTACCTGATTCACTTTCTATCCTAACTTATATTACTAACAGAACTACCTTATAACGTCTTTCAAATTTATACATTTACACCTATTTATTGAGTTTCTTTTCTGAAATTCTTAACAAGGAAAACTATAACTATATAATCTTCAACCATAACTAACTAATCTTCAACTCCCTCAGAGACCTAGAAGGAAATAATATTACCTAATAAAAATAAAAACAGGAAGTGCATGCAAAGCAGCTTCCAAAAAAAAAAATGTGAGTTGACAGAAAGAGCCAGCTGCCTGGACAGTCACCCAAGGGTTCTCCGCAGTGTTGGGGCATCATCTTCAGCCTATAGGCTTAGCGTATCTGACAGACTCATTTGTGAAGTAAGATGTACACAAGGTCAACAGTTCGACCTCACATTCAGTGAGAGCAGTCCATGTACCAGAAACACATGAATTCCACTAGTGTCATGTCATGAATCAGGATTTTAAATTCTGGAAATTGTTGATGTTTTTTGAATTCAGCTGTCCATTCCTCTTGGCTTGTGTGTGTGGCTTCATCTCAGCATCCTGTTTTTCTCCACATCCCTCTATTAAATGCCAGTCTACCATTGAGGGGTGTGAGCTTAGTTATTTTTCAAGAATAACTGTTTCAGCTGCTGTTCCATTGCACATCAGAAGCCATCGGCCCACTGCCTATTCAGTTGCCTTTGAAGAAAAGGGCACCGTACCTTTTCTGGATTGCAAAGGCCAATTCAGTGATGGTGCCATATTGTCTGGCCTCAGAAGATGCCTTTTTTTAAAGCCACAACCACACTTGTTTTGGCAAGAATCGGTAGTTCTTTGTTTCGTGTTCTGTCTGTCCTGTTTGTCAGCAGTTGATTCGAAAATACTTTGTTGTCTGGTGGCTAACTTTTGCCACAATGAAATATAACTCCATATGCAGTTTCTTCAATGCCCATATTTTCTCTGAAGTAGATTGGTACTGCCAGGAGCAGACATGTCTCATAGTCATAACAAAAAAGAAAAAATTTCTAAGTTATTAAAACATTTTAAATGCCATATTCTGTAGATCTCTGAAGGGTTTGAAGATGACCTGTCTATCTAAAATATATCTGCTCAATCTTGAAAACACACCTAATATGAATACAAGTTCTATTGTAATTCTAACTACTAACTTTCATTTCTTTATATCCTAATAGTTGGTAATAATAACATTCAAGGATCAGAAAATTGCATTACATTGTTAACGGTGTAAGTACAATACCTTGAACATGATTAGAAATATATGTATGCCATTTTCTAACAATATCAATCTCAATATATATAATTTGTATACAATATAAAACAATCCAATCCAATGTAATGTATTTAAAACTAGTAATTGTCTTTTTCTTTTTTTAAACAAGAACCTTAAATCTAATCTCCTTTGCTTATCCCTTTTCCTAACCCTTAACAACAACTTGTAACCAGCCCTCCTAAACAATGAAAATTATCCCAGACCCAAAACCCATTAAAAGACCAAAAAAAACACCTGCCCTACACCACCTCTTTGGGAATGTTGGCATCATATTCATAAAATTGCTTCCTGCTGGGTATGGGCAAAGATATCTTTATTCTGAAAAAAAATTGGGTTAATTGTCAAATTCTAGTTAAGGTTACTATATCCTTTGTTATCCAGTCTGTGCATAATGCCAAAGTTCAGGGTTTATCTCAAGTCCTTATTCAAGTAGTCTTTGAAACTGGATCATCTCAGCTAGCCCTCTCAAAATTGCTCTGAGCACTTTGTAGTCCAAAGTTGATCTATAGATGATGTTTGTCAGCTTAGTGGTATTATTATTGTCCACATGGAATTACTCTTCTTGTGTGGACCCATCTTTTTCCTGGAGACTTCAGGTGATGTTAGTCCTGGCTGTGATTTCCTGCAGAAAACTGATAAGAGACTCAAACACAAAGACATGTGTAGGCAGCTAATTGAAGCCTTTTTTCTAGAATTAGTTAGTACTCTATATGACCATTAACATCTTAACAAAGTTTAATATATATATAAATCTTGTAAATTTTGATATAAAATTCATACTTTAAGAAAAGTTTAAAGAATCAGAATAGAATCAAAGAATTGAGATTAGTAGTAATAAAATAGTCCCTTAATTAATTTGGTTTTTCTCCTTTCCCATGTCAGAAGATGGCTCTTTCTTCTGACATGATACAGGGAGTTTGCATTTTCCTTTTAACAACATGCTTGAGTTTAAAGGACAGAGCCATTCTCCAACTCCAAAGCCAGCTTTAAATTTTAATTGAACTGGGACTATAAGAAGACTGATATTGGTGAAATTATTAAGGCCACTCCGTGTAGTTAAAAGGGAGGTTTACTTTGTGGGGTAACTTACAAGTGAATGGATAGTTTACAGAGTCTGGGAAAGGTGTGCCACAGTCCGGCGGTGTTCTCTGGAGAACTTTGCTTGGTCTACCTCCAGCATCCAGGGTCCAGGAACTAAGAGAGCACGTGTATCTGGAACCTGGGTCTTCAGAGTCCTCTCTCAGTCCTGTCTTGTAGGCATGACCTTTACTGAAGCCTCAATGGTGGTTGGAGCTTCCAGGTCAAAGCTGGAATGGCTACCCAGTACATCTCCCTTTTTTGTCTAAATAAGAAGGTTCTAACCTAATACAAGACTATATACAAAGAAATGGTTATCAAATATTGTCCAGGAGTAATGAGGGATAATGACCTTGATAAGATGGAACTACAATCAATGCGAACAATATCAAGCAAGAAACACATACTAAAATCCAGGGAAGTCTAGAGAGTGGGTAAATGGCATGTTACAACAATCATTCCAAAAGGTGTTCTATCCTAAAGAACCTGAATCTAATACTTAATATATTCTATTATCTATTAAGTTGTAATATATATTAGTTATAATATGTAATATATATATATGTATGTGTATATATATATATATATATATATATTAAGTTGTAACTATAACTGTTAGTCTTCAATCTCATCAAAGACCTGAGAAGGAATATAATAGTACCTGAGAAATAGAAGATGGATGCAAGCAACTTTCAGAAATCTTGCGAGAATAGACAGAGAGAGCTGGCAATCTGGACAGTCACCTAATGTTTCTCAGCATTGTTGGTGCATTCAAATTGGCTACAGGCCTAGAGTATCTGACAGACCATTTTCAGAAGCAGGAATTCTGAAAGACCATCTTACCCTGTCTTGGCAGAGTACAGTGGTCGCTTTCCTTGTGTCCCGCTTGTCCAGAAAGGACAGCATTGCATTCGTACTGTCAGCAGTCGAGGCAAGGGCAGTTCTTTGCCCAGTAGGCCATTTTGTGCCAAGAAGACAAACTTCCAAATGGAAATGTCTCAGAAGCCCAACATTCTCTCAGGATCAGTTTGGTGCTGCCAGGAGCAATTGTGTCTCATGTCAACAGAATTCTAAGTTATTTAAATACCATATTCTCTAGGTCTATGAAATGTTTGAAGATTACCTGTCCATCTGACCTATGTATCTGTAAATCTGGATAACCTAACTAACGTAACTATAGAGATGACAAGCATAGGTGACTATAAATCTATAAGTCTTGTCTACCTAAATAACCTAAGGACTAAGGCTTCATGTAAACAAGGTAAACAGTCTATAAGTGAATGTACGGTAAAGGACGATGACTTCAGAATTGTGACAATGCACAAGATATTTATAACAGAGGTAGGAATGCATAGTGCCACATGCAGTATGACAATAATCTTAAATATATATCAATATACAGAATATCTTAAACAGAAGTAGAACATACATAAAGTATGACAGATATAAATTTACATTTGCATCAATATACAAATATTTCAAATAAGAGTAGAAATATATGTACATTATAACAAATATAGTTCTGTATTTGTATCAATATACAAATTATCTTAAACAGGAATATAAAAATAGTTTACATTTGTATCAACATATAAGAATCCATAACAGTGCAAATTACATTGCAAATTATCTAAGGCTGCTATTTTACTAAATTTGTTTACTAGTATATACAATAATCTACCATAATATCTTATACCTATCCATTCCATTTCTTCTTTTCCTCTTTTTTTTTGAGACATTTTATTATGGTCACTCCACATAGTTAAAAGGGAAGTTTATTTTGTGTGGTAACTTACAAGTGAATGGATACTTTACAGAGTCTGGGAAAGGCATAGCTCAGTCCAGGCGTGTTCTCTGGAGAACTCTGCTCGGTCTACCTCCAGCATCCAGGGTCCAGGAACTAAGAGAGCGTGTGCACATCTGGAACCTGGGTCTTCAGTGTCCTCTCTCAGCCCCGCCTTGTAGGCATGACCGTTACTGAAGCCTCAATGGGGGTTGGAGCTTCCAGGTCAAAGCTGAAATGGCTACCCACTACAGACCAATAATATTAAATTTCTTTAGAGAAGAACAGAAACAAACATTTAGGAAGACTTATGAAATTTTATAGATGATATACCAATAGGCCATTTTACTCTTTTTCTTGGGAATGATGATTTGTCCTGTTTCTTCAGTTGTCTCATTTGTCCAGTGTTCTTCAGATTCCTTAGCCTTTATTCTCCTAAAAGACAAAAACAATAACATTTCCCCAAGACTAATTTTGGGGAGGTTCCTTTTTGGCAATTTATTATCTGATTAAATGAAAAGGCATGTGTTACTGGTATAAGTTATTTTAAATTGGATGGTCATGGTGGTTGATGAACTATCACCTCCTCTAATTAAGAGACCTCTCTTGTTCAAATTGAACCTATATCAATTTTGGTGGTATCCACAGCTTATCTTCTTCTATAGAAACAAAAGCAAAAAAATATCCTGGTTTCCATTCTGAGGTCAGCACATCCTTAAAGTATGTAGGCTGATTTAATTCTGTAGTTCTTTCTATTATACAATGTCTCTCTGAAGCTGTTGTTCTTTTCTCATTAGCACTGAGAAAATTCAAAGTTAATAGAGGATTATGCAGTCTATTTCTGGGGGGTTTTGTTACCCCTTTCTGTTTACCACTGCCTGGCTTCTGCTATGACTTGCTATTAGCTCTGACCCCCAGGCAACTTTATTTATTAATTTACAAACAAATTTACATTTCTGTACAAATAAAATATCACCATCAAATTCTTGTCATAAAAGTCTTTAATTTGCTTTGTTTTAGGGGTTACTAATGTAGACTATCATATTATCTGCAAATAACAAAATTTGACTTCTTCCTTTTCAATTATTGTACCTGTGATTTCCTTTTGTTGTCTTATTGCCTAGCTAAAATTTTGAGCACTATATTCAATACATATGGGAAGAGTGGACAGCCTTGTGTTGCTCCTGATTTTCGTAGAATCACTTTGAGTTTCCATTTAATTTGATGTTGCCTCTCAGTTTGCAGTAAATTGCCTTTCTTATGTTTAGATATTGTCCTTGTATTCGTGATCTCTCCAAGACTTTTATCATTAATGAGATGGTCATGTATTTTTTTCTTTAAGTTTGTTATATGATGAATTACATTGGTAGATTTTCATATGTTAAACCATCCCTGCATCTCTGGCATAAAGCCTACTTGATCATGCTGAATGACTTTTAAGATGTATTCTTGGATTTGTATTTGCCAGTATTTTATTGAGTATTTTTGCATCAATGTTCATGAGGGAGATTGGTATGTAATTCTCTTTCTTTGTTGCATCTTTGTGTAGTTTGGGTATCAGGGTAACTGTAGCTTCATAGAAAGAGTTTAGCAATGTTCCTTCTGTTTCTATTGTGTAGAAGAATTTCAGGAGTATTGGTATTAGCTCTTCTTTGAAATTCTGGTAGAATTCTGCACTGAAACAATCTGGCCCTGGGATGTTTTTGTTTGAGAGACTTTAATGACTGGCTAAAAGCTTAAATCCCATTTCCATAGGAATTATAGTTCCATTTAAATTATTTGTCTGATCTTGACTTAATTTGGGTATATGGTACCTATTCAGAAAATTGTCCATTTCTTTTAGATTTTTCAATTTTTTGAAGTACAGGTTTTTGAAGCATGACCTTATGATCCTCTGGATTTCTTTATTGTCTGTTGTTACATCTCCCTTTTCTTTCTGCTCTTGTTAATTTGGGTATTCTCTCTCCACCTTTTGCTTAGTTTGGCTAGTGGTGTGTCTATCTTATTAATTTTTCTCAAAGAAATAACTCTTTGTTTCATTATTTTTGTACTGTTCTATTTGTTTCTATTTTATTGATTTTGCCCCCTGAATTTGCTTTTTTTTTTCTTTTTCTTTTCTTTCTTTTTTTTTTTTTTTTTGGTTCTGGAGCTTTCGTGTGTGCTGTTAAGTCACTAGTGTGAGATTCCTCCGATTTCTTTTGTAGGCAATTATTGCTATGAAATTTCCTCTTAGTACTGCTTTCATATTGTCCCATAAGTTTGGGTATGTTGTATATTCTTTTGCATTGAATTCTAGAAAGTCTTTATTTTTTTTTTTATTTCTTCTTTGACCCATTGGTGACTTAGTTGAACACTATTCAGTTTTCATGAGTTTGTAGGCTTTCTGTAATGTGTGTTGTTGAATTCTAACTTTAAGCCATGGTGCTCTGATAAAATACAGGAGGTTGTTATTCCAATATTTTTTTTTATCTGTGGAGGTTTGCTTTGTGACCCAGTATGTGGTCAATTTTAGAGAAGGTTTGACGGGGTGCTGAGAAGAAGTTATATTCTTTTGTGATTGGATGGAATGTTCTGTAGATATATATTAAGTCCATTTGAATCATAATGTCTGTTAGTTCCCTCATTTCTCTGTTAAGTTTATGTTTGGCAGGCTTGTCCATTAGTAAGGGTTGGGAATCGAAGTATCCCACTATTAGTGTGTGGGGTTTGATGTGCGATTTAAGTTTACTAAAGTTTCTATTAAATGTGTGGGTGTCCTTGTATTTGGGGCATAAATGTTCAGAATTGAGACTTCATCTTGATGTATTTTTCCTGTGATGTATATGTAATGTCCTTCTCGATCTCTTTTGATTAATTTTAGTTTGAAATCCACTTTATTAGATATTAGGATAGCAACACCAGCTTGCTTCTTAAATTTATTTAACAGGAAAGACTTTTCCCAGTCCTTTACTCTGAGGTAGTGTCTGTCTTTGAAGTTGAGCTGTGTTTCTTGTATGCAGCAGAAGGATGGATTCTATTTTTATATCCATTCTGTTAGCCTGTGTCTTTTTATCGATGAATTGAGTCCCTTGATCTTAAGGGATATTTATGACCAATAATTGTTAATTCCTATTATTTTTTGGTGGTAGTTTTGTGTATTTCCCTTCTTTGGGATTTGTTGGTGTGGGATTATCTATTGCCTGTGTTTTCATGAGTGCATCTAACTTCCTGAGGTTAGATTTTTCCTTCTAGTGCTCTGTAGGGCTAGATTTGTGGCTAGTCATTGTGTAAGTCTGGTTTTATAGTAGAATATCTTGTTTACTCCATCTACGATGATTGAGAATTTTGCTAGGTACAATAGTCTGGGTTGGCATCCATGGTTTCTTAGTGTCTGCTTAATATCTGTCCAGGACCTTTAGGCTTTCAGAATTTCCATTGAGAATTTGTGTGTTATTCTGTTGGGTCTGCCTTTATTTGTTACTTGGCCTTCCTAATTTTCACATGATGTCCGAATGAAAAAAATTTAAAATAGTTTAAGCAGGTGATTTGGCTTGGAATTTCCTGTAAAATTTTAGTTATTTAAAGGCATTATTAGATATGAATTAACTTCTAACAAGGATACCTTGAAGAATTCAGTCAGTCATAGGAGAAAAATCCATACACTTGTTAGCTCAAAAAACACAAATTTATTTATCTCAATTCTGAAGTCTAGAATGTGTGAATTTAAGAAAACAGCAGGTCTAGAGTCTGAATATGGAGAGATTCATTTTTATGTTAGGGACTGACTGTATATATGTGTGGGGGAAGGGGGAGATAAAATTCTCCCATGGTTTATCTTATGTAGTGCTTACTCATTTTAGTCCTATTTTCATGATTATTTCTACATAACACACATAGCACCTACTCAGATAAATATGACCTTTTATCTTCCTATAAAAAGATCAATTAATGGATAGGTAAGATAAACTTAGTAATAGTGGCCATCCTATCAGAAATAATCTACAGATTCAATGCAATCCACATTAAAATTCCAACAAAAATATTCATAAAACTTGAGAGGATAATCCTCAACTTCATACAGAAACACACACAAAGAAACCAACCAAACAAGGAGAGCTAAAACAATGATGAACAATAACTAAAACTGCAGTGGTCTCACTACTCCTAAACTCAATTTATATTTCAAACTATAGTAATAAAAACTGTATGGTAATGGCATAAAAATAGACATGATCAATGGAATCAACCTGAAGACCCAGGCATAAACCCCCTCAGCTATGAACACCTAATCTTTGATTAAAAAAAAAAGCTGAAAATACACATTGGAAAAAAGAAAACATTCTCCACAAATGGTGCTGGTGAAACTGGAGTCGACATTTCAGAATAATGCAAATAGATTCATACCTATTACCCTACACAAAACTCAAGTCTAAGTGGATTAAAGGTCTCAACAGAAAATCAGATACACTGAACCTGATTGAAGAGATCTGGGGAATAAAATTGAACATGTGAGCACAGGAGAAGGCTTACTGAAGAGAGCTCAGTTAATGCAGGCACTATGGTCAAAGATTAATAAATTGGACCTCATGAAACTGAAAAGTGTGATGAGGAATTAACCAGAGAAGACTTCTGGGACATGGGTTTAAGCTAACTTAAGTCTTTATTAGCAAGTCAATGACAATACTGGGTATTTGGGACACCAGTGAGGCCCCAATCCTTTTTCAGGGTAAGATTTTAAGCACAAAAGCCACGTCTTGTGTCAAAACAATTCAGTTTACAAGAACAGCTATTCAGAAGCAGAACTGCAGAAGCTAAAAGGCAAGGTTAGTATGTTAAGAGAATTTCCTGTAATTTAGGACTTTGTTTCAGTTTTGGCAGGTGATGAGTTTACATGTTGAGCTTTACAACTTGAATGATCCTTTCACCATGGACTCAATTGTGCTAAGGTCTCAGGGCCTACAGAGCATTGGTCCCTCTTTAAAAAGTGTCAATAAGACAAAGGACACCATCATTCAGACAAAGTGGCAACCTTCAGAATGGGAAAAGATTTTTACCAACTCCACATCTGATAGGGGGCTCATATACAAAATATTACAGTGAAAGTTCCTTTAATGTATCAAAGTAATCCTAATGAAGTTTCCAAATTACTAGAGAGATGGAACCTCTACTTGTCCAGTCTTATCACTAAACAAAGTTTCCAGTGCTGGGACAGAGTTTTATCCAATTGAATTTTCGGTTGAAAGGATCACATAGAAATCCCCAAACAGCCTCGGTTGTTGACTAGGCAATAGGTTGCTCATCACAAACTGATAGCAAGGCCCCATTTTTGAAGAAAACACTGACACAACTCATTGAACATGGAAAAATACCCATGTTCTAGTGTCTATGACATGGAACGGTATTCCACAGGCTATCAAATTTAAAAAAGTAAAATTTAAACCAACTACAAAACCTTAGATCAATAAAATGTACTGCCTGCAAAATATGCTAGGGCAAACCTTCTGAGAATAACCATACAATATCTAGTTTGACTTAAGGGCCACTTCATGAGATGTAACTCAAACCTGAATCTGCTCGGGTGACTAAAAACCAGTGTCAAGATATCCCAGAGACTTAGGGTAAAACCAAATACTACTGGTCTAAAAAATAAAATGCAAAAATAAAATGACTACCAGTGATATTGTATAATATTCATAGATTGGTGACTTATTTATCCATCAGCAGTAGCTTCCTCCTGCAATAATTGGGAGCAAGTACAGAGACCAAAAGAAACACATTATAATATCTTATTAATCATAAAAATATAATTTTTATTTTATTGAAGAAAAGAAATGTCTAGAAAAGTAACATATTATTTAACTGAATTCACATAATCTTTTATGAGCCATAAGCCTTTTATTTACATTGAACCATTTTTTTTCAAATAAATTTTATATATATATATAT
Organism: Peromyscus melanophrys; assembly: GCA_902168415.1. Lineage (NCBI taxonomy): Eukaryota > Metazoa > Chordata > Mammalia > Rodentia > Cricetidae > Peromyscus > Peromyscus melanophrys. The sequence continues at coordinate 75,708 of CABHPR010134440.1, read as the reverse complement.
AAAATATTTAACAACTTGAGTATCCAAAAAGCACATTTCCTATATATGGCCACCCACTTGTTAGTGTATTGTAAGAGCTGTTAGAGACTCTCTTTCAATAACAGATATATTGATGTTTTCAGATCATTAAATTATATAACAGTGTAATTTATATCAGGCCTTTCCATCACAGAAAATCAGGCCAAAGGCAATAACAGAAATGGCTTTCTTCATTGAAAGCAGATGCCTACTCTGTGGTGTTATTTCACTGTAAAATGATTAAGAGAAATTGCTCATTGAATGTTTCATCCAGTTACCCACAATGCATTAAATCAAGAAGAAACAACTGTGAAGATATTATAACCCATGAAAAGAAGAAACTATTTACTTCTGCTATATTGCATCTCCGCTTCTGACACTGGAATTATACTAACTAAACAAAGTTCTTTATCAGACATGTGCTCAGCGTTATTATATAAAAATAATATGTAGGATTTGTGGATTGTGCTAAGTTGTTAATCTAATGAAAGAACTACAAAAAATGTCAGTATGTTTACTTGGAAAACAACAAACTATTCTTTTTCTATTAAATTTTGTTTTTGTTTTATGTATGTATTTTTGGGTTTCATATATACATATGATATTTATAATTCACATATATATGGAATCAAAACAAATTTCTGTTAAAATACATGTATATATGTAAAACAAACTAAATTATATTCTGATATATATTATATTCTGAATATTTATTATATTCTGTACTTTGATCATCAAAACCTACTCTTCTATTTTATGTAAGAACAGAAAGGATATCCAAAAAGTGATATTGTAAGTTCAGGATGTAATGCAGTGTATAAAACACCTGAAAAAATAAATTTGAGCATGTCCACAACAGTGAAGGAATTAATGGAACTATACTTTGGTAAACACATAAAATAATTTAAGGAAAAAACAAGGAGTATCTTTACAATTTATTGCACTGCATTATCAACATTATTTAGCTTAGATCTTAACTGAACAAATTTTTCATGGGAATTTTGTACACATAGTTTAAAAACTGTGTCTATTACAAAGTACAGTGGGTGAAATAGAAATAAAATTAGTGTATACTATGTAAATATAATAAGATCTTTACATTACTAACTGTGAAAATACAGGTTTATTTTTTAATTTTCCAGGAAAAAATATTTCACTATTTAATTGAATATCCATGAATGTTGTTCAATTCCAAATCATTTCTTTCCAATTACATTTGACCAATTTGTCAAAAAAATATGTTGCCACATCTTACTAGAATTTCATCAATCCCTTAAAAACAAAAAGTTGAATATTAGGAAATGGTTTTGCCTTTTGGAATCATTACCAAAATGAGAGTTCAAAATCTCTTATCCCTGCCATTGTTTCCACAGCTCTAAGAACTTCATAGTTTGAGAAATAATAATGAAATTAAATGTTATATAGCAAATTAAAATATGACACTAACTGACATTAATTAAGCCATATAACTGGTTCTCTTTTAAAACTGGTTCACTAACTCTATTGAAATTTTAACATTGACCATGCCAATATTTCAATGAAGGAAAATTAAGTTACATTTGTAGGAGATACTTTCCCCCTTATTTCTTTCAGTTAAATATAGACTTTTTTTTTTAATACAACATGTTCTGATTATGGTCTCTTCTCTCCCAGATCCTCCAGATATTACCCACCTCGTATCCCATCTGAATCCACACAATTTCTGCTTCTCCTTAGAAAATAAACCAGCAACTAGAAAATAATGTAAAATAAAATAAAACAAAGACAAATAAACCATGATGACACAAATTAAAGGACAATAACAACAAAAAAAAAACAAAAAAAATAGCCAAAGTAAAGCACAAGAAACACATATAGATACAAAAAAAACACAGAGTCACACACTCAAACACACAGAAATCTCATGAAACACAAAATGTGGTTTTATATATATATATATATATATATATATATATATATATATATATATATATATATATATATATATATATATATGCGCAAACGGTCTGAAAAGCTAAAATGGAAAGCCCTAACAAAATATTATGAGACAAAGAACCAGAAATAAGGTGTCATTGTGTTCTTTTTGTGTTGGCTATCTTCTACTGAGCATGGGCCCTACTTTTAAGAGTGGGTTTTTTTTATCACCAGTGAGAATCTGTTGAAGAAAAAAGATTTGTATTTGCATGTTGTTATCAATGGGAGAGAGCTTCTGGGTTAAGGATGGTGGCATTTGTCTACTTCTCCTCTCAGTGCTGTGACCACATCTAGTATAAACCCTTGTAGACCCTATGTATGTTACCTCGGTGTCTATGTGTTCATATGTGCACCAGTCTGTCTATATTTAGAAGGCCTTTCCTTGGTCTATCCTCTATGGCTTTAACACTCCTTATCTCTATCAGTTTTCTAGTGCCATTAAGAGAAACCATGACCACAGCAACTCTAATAAAGAGAGCATTTATTTGAAGTTTGTTTACAGTTTCAGAAGTTTAGTTCATTTTAACTATGGTAGAAGCATGGTGGCACTCAGGAAGACACTGTGCTAGAGAAGTCGTAGATGTGTTCTACATCTGGATTAACAGGCAGTAGAAAGAGATGGAGCCACTTGGCCTTTCTTGGACTTTTGAAACCTCAAAGCACACCCCCAGTTCATACTTCCTCCAACAAGGCCACATCTACTTTGACAATGCAATACCTCATAATCCCTCCAAGTATTGAAACTCCCTGATTACTAAGCATTTAAACATAAAAGGCTATCAAGATCATTCAAATGACTACATTCCCCTGTTTTTCACATAAGCTTGCTATCATATCACAAAGCAAAAAAATGTATTTTTTCCAACTTCAAAAGTCTAGTCAATCACAGTCTCAAGACTATTTCAAAGTTCAAAGTCTCTTCTGATATTCAAGACAATGTTCTTACCTGTAACTCATGTAAAATAAAAATTAAAAAATCAAATCATATACTTCAAATACTCAGTAGCACAGAATATACAAAACCATTTGAAAAGGGAGAAAATGGAGCATGGTAGGGCTATACTGGACCAAACAGTAACCCAGCCAGGAAAATTCCAAGTTTTGGACCTCCATTTCTGATCTCAAAGTACTCTTAGATTTCCAACTCATTCTAGCTTTTCTGACTGCAACACTTTTCTCTCTCTTGGGTGGTTCCATACCTAGTTAGCAACACTTGTTGGCAGGTATCTCATGACTCTGGTATCTCCAACAACTTGGAACCCAAATGAATCACCAGTGAAATCCAAGCTTTACTTTCAAAGATTCATGCAGTTACCCCTGTAAGCCTCCATACAGGAGCATCCCTGGCATTTAGCCTCAGTGGCTTTCCTTAGCCACAGAGGGTGATTCCACAACCCCTTTCTTATATCTTTGATTTTAAAGACAAAACCAAATGGTTGAAGCTGCCAAGATCTGCTGCTTGATGGGACTGGAACTTGACCCCTAGTCCAATGACACCAGCAATAGCTTTCTGTTTTTGATGGTTTCCTTTACTGCTTAAGTTTTTCTTTAATTCTTTTTCACAAGTTGGAAGCTTAGCTGCATAGGGTCTTTTCCTCAGGTCACTACTCCTTTATTCCCTTCAGAATCAGCCTTTCCTTTAAACTTTTTATCTTCTTGGCACTGTGCTTAGTTCTGTTATAGTTCCTGGTGCTTCTCTTATGAACTGTACATTTTCTACGTTTCCTTCATCATGTTGATCCTTTTCATTATAGATCTGAATAAGATTGAACATTAATATCTACATGACAAAGTCAATACTGGGCTGCCTTGAAACATCCTCTCCCAAAGCCATTAATTATAAACTCTTCAATTTAACATCATTCAGATTATCTTGGACAAAGTCAGAAAGCAGCCACATTTTTGCCAAAATATCAAACGGATGGTCTATAGGCTAATTACAAATGTTCTCCTATGAAACTTCTTGTGACGAACTGCCATAATCTACATTGTTCTCAGCACCACTATCTTCCATGGTCCTAATAGTGTGGATCATTAACAACTGCTTAATGAATTCAATAGTTTTCCTATTCCAAAAACCCAAAGTCCAGATTCCAACAACAAGCACCGAGCACTGTGATCAGTCCTGTCAGAGCAATATCCCACTCCTGGTACCAACTTCTCTTTCAGTCAGTATTCTATTTCTGTGACTAGAACATGGCCACAGCAACTCTTCTTTTTTTTTTTTAAGACAGAGTTTCTGTGCATAGCTTTGGAGCATGTCTTGGAACTATCTCTGTAGACCAGGCTGGCTTTGAGCTCACAGAGATCTGCCTGCCTCTGCCTCCTGAGTGCTGGGACTAAAGGCATATGCCACCAACACCTGGATACACAGCAACTCTTCTGAAAAAATTATTTCATTGGGGCTTGCTTATAATTTCAGTGGTTTAGTCCATTTTGATCATGGTGGCATACAGGCAGACAAAGTGCTGAGGAAGTACTTGAAAGTCCTACATCTAGATTAGGAGGCAGCAGGAAGAGAGAGAGCCACTAGCCCTGGCTTTGACTTTTAAACCTCAAAACCCACCTCCAATGACACACTTCCTCCAAAAATGACAGACTTACTCCAAAATGGCTACACCTATTCCCTACCAAGCAGTGGTACTCCCTGATGTTTAATCATTCAAACATATGAGCCTGTGGGCTTTTTCTTATTCAAACCACCACACATTTCATCCATTTCCACAGAGTAGAATTCTCTGAGCCCTGTGGGGATAGATTTGATGGAAACATCCTTTTTTGGAAAGTGCATTCCAAGGTCTCTCATTCTCTGCATATTTTCCACCTGTGAGTCCCTGAATTGCTTCTTATCTACTTCAAATGGCAGTTTCTCTGATGGTGGCTGAACAAGGTATTTATATATAGGTATAGTAGAATATTATTATTAGTCATTTTATTGTTATATTCCTTTAATAGAAGAATAGTGTTTGGTTTTCCCATATGTCTCTAGCCTATCTGACAGGAAGTTCATTGTCTGCCAAGAATCATTATGGATTGATTCTATCTCATGGAGTGGAATGGAAATGCAATCATATATCAGTTGGTTACTCCCACATGCTTTATGCTACTATGGTACTAGTGAATCTTGCAGGCAGGTCATCATTGCAGACCTAAGAGTTAGTAAGTGGTTTGATGTTTACCTTTATCCATTGTTAGCATGTAGAACATCTTACCATGAACATTAGTCAGTAGTGGTAAAGGCTCTAGGAAGATGTCAGCTCTGTTTCCATGTCCAATGAGACATATAAGTGTTGTCCTTTGCACTAGGATCTTGCCATCATTTTCTGGAGACCAACCAATAGCCTTGGAAATGGGCCTCCTATTGGGCGCCTTTGGCCAACAACTCCACTGGCTGTAACCCATACTGGAACTTTGTTTGGTGACAAGATATGCACATTTGTGGTTCTTTTTTTATTACTATTAAAAATGTTTGGCACTTAGCTCAGGCTTACTCTTACTAGCTCTTATACTTAAACTCAGCCCATTTCTGTTAATCTATATGTTGCCACATGTTTTGTAGCTTTACCTGTGTGCCACTATATGCTGTTCCCTGGACAGCATGCTGACATCTCCTCATTCAGCCTTTCTCTTCCCAGAATTCTGCTTGTCTGCTTATTCTGCCTATACTTCCTGCCTGGCTACTGGCAAATCTGCATTTTATTAAATCACTTTACTAGAGCATTATCCCACAGCATTTCCCTTTTTCTGTCTAATCAAAAAGGAAGGTTTTAATTTTAAGATAGTAAAATTACATATAATAGAACAGTTATCAAGTAAGAATTACAGTTACAATATCTAGTCTATTTGTATTTGGCAAATTTAAAGAAAATATTCTATCATCTATCCTGTATTTGTGAGTGTCAAGTTTCATATCTAATTTGTCTTTTATCATAACCAAGGAAAATTATAAATATCTAGTTTTCAACTACATCAAAGACCCCAGAAGGATATATAATTACCTAAGTAAATAGGAAATGCATTGTAAGCATCTTCCAAAAAATCTAGAATGACAGAGACAACTGGCTGCCTGGATAGTCATCCAAAGTTCCTCTGTAACTTTGGGGCATCCATCTTCAGCCATATAGGCCTAGAATCTCTCAATCTCTTTTCTCTGTGTCCTGTAGAATGTCTGGTAGTTTCTTCTGTGAAGCAGGAACCTGAAGGATCATTTTGCCTTGTAAAGTTCAGTGGTCACTTTTCCATGGGTCCTGCATGTCCAGTTGATATAACTTTTTGTCAAGCAGTCCAGGCAAGAACAGTTTCTTGCCCAAATGGCTATTTTTGCCAAGAAGAAGATAAACTCCATCTGGAGTGTCTTTGATGCCCATCTTCCTCTCTGAAGTAAATCAGTACTGCCAGAAGCAGATGTGTCCATTGTCCAGAAAAGAATAAGTTTTAAAACATTTTAAATGCTGTATTCTGTAGGTCTTTGAAGTGTTTGAATGTTACCTATCTATCTGAAATATATCTATGTATACCAAGAAAACTAAACTAACATAACTATAAGTTTGACTATCATAGAAGACTAATTATTAATCTGTATTTCTTAATTATCCATTAAAATTTAAATGAGTTACATAAACATAATACCTTAAACAAAAGTAGAAATATACATACAGTATAACAAAATTTTTAAATTTGTATCAATAAACTAAAATCCATAGCATTGTAAAACATTTCAAACAAGTTGTTGCTCTTTAAAATAGATTCAATAATATACCTTTTCATTCTATCATATCTATATCCTATCCCCCATTTTTTGTAGAAAGATATTGACTATGACCAATAACAATTTGTAACCAATTTCTAAACAAAGACAAAATCTGTAGTCCAGTTTTGGGGAACGTGGACATAGTTTCTTGTAGCTAGAGTTTTCCTACCGGGCCCACAGTCAGGACAAATCTCTCTCACCCGCCAGTCCCACAGCCGCTCAGACCCAACCAAGTAAACACAGAGACTTATATTGTTTACAAACTGTATGGCCATGGCAGGCTTCTTGCTAACTGTCCTTATATCTTAAATTAATCCATTTCTATAAATCTATACCTTGCCACATGGCTTCTGGCTTACCGGCATCTTCACATGCTGTTTGTCATAGTGGCAGCTGGCAGTGTCTCCTCAGCCTTCCACTTCCCAGAATTCTCTCCTCCTTGTCCCGCCTATACTTCTTCCTGCCTGACCACTGGCCAATCAGTGTTTTATTCATTGACCAATAAGCAACATGTTTGAAATACAGACCATCCCACAGCAGTTTCTTCAGCTACTTCCTGATGATAGAGGGTACTGGTAGTCTTATGGGGATTCTGAAAAAAAATTAAGATAATGATCAACTCCTGGGAAGACCAGCTATAACCTTTGTTGATAGGTACCATCTGTTAAGGTTCTGGAGGTCTGGCTTGATCAAATCTGATCCATCTTAACCTAAAACAAATCCATAGACTCTTGCTTCCTGTGTGCCACTATATGCTGCTCCCTGGATGGCAGGCTGGCATCTCCTCCCATTTGTGGTTCTTGTCTCCACCATTTTTTGTTGATTACGTTTAGATCTCCTTTATATGTGTATATACTTCAAGAAGCTTCTAATGGATTAGGATTCTATACAACCCCTCAATGGCAGTTATAGCTGTCCCTTCTCCCTATAGTCCCTTCCTTGCCCCCTTTTCACTCCCCTTCACTGTCTTATTCATCTACCCCAGTTCCCTCACATTTATACATAACTACCTATTCTATTTCCCCTTCTTAGGGAGATACTTCTGTCCCCCTAATCTCTTACTGTATACCTAACTTTTTCGGTTATATGGAATTTGTATGTTGCTTATCAAAGACTTAAGAGCTAGCATCCATATAAGCAAATATGTACCATATTTGTATTTCTGGGTCTGAGTTACCTTACTATGTTAGAGTTTGTATTGCTTTGAATAGACAACATTTGGGACCACATCAACCCTTATAAAGGAAAACATTTAATTGGGGCTGGCTTAAATTTTCACAGGTTTAATCCATTATACTCATGGTGGCCACACAGGCAGACATGATGTGTGAGAAAGATCAGAGAGTTCTATATCTTGATCAACAGGAAGTAGAAGTAACTATATGTCACACACCAGGAATAGCTTGAGCATATAAGACCTCCATGCCCATCTTCACAGTGACATACTTGCTCCAATAAGGCCACACCTACTCCAACATGTCCACACCTCCTAATAGTGCCACACCCTATGGATAAAGCATTCAATCACATGAGTCTATGGGGTTCATACCTATTCAAACTACCACACCCCACTCCCTGGCCCCCATAGGTTTGTAGTCATAACATAATGACAAATGCATTTAGTCCAACTTCCAAAATGCACATAATCTAGCACAGTCTTAACAATGCTTAAATGTTCAAAGTCTCTTCTGGGATTCATGCATTCTCTTAACTATAATCCCTTATCAAAACAAAGAAACAGAAAACGGATCACATACTTTCAACATGCAATGGCACAGGATACACATTGCTGTTCCAAAATGGAGGAAAGGGAAGATAGAAAATACTGAACTAAAGAAAGACCAAACACCAGCTGGGCAAACTCCAAATTCTTTATCTTCATGTCTGATTTCAAAATGCTTTTCAGATCTCCAACTCCTTTCAGCTCTGTTGCCTATAACACACTTTTCAGAGTGGGGGGAAGGGCTTATTCCACTGCCTGTTAGCAGCTTTCCATGGCAGGAATACCATTACTCTGGCATCTACAGCATTTTGTGGTTTCCATGACAACCTAGGCTTCACCTTCACAGCTTTTCACAATGGCCTCTTCAGGTCTCCCCGCAGGAACACCCCTGTCACACACCTGACATCAGGGCCTTTTATCAGTTATGAAGCCAGATTCCATAACACCTTTATTCTATCCTTGACTCTAAAGCCAGAACCACATGGCTGAAGGTGCCAAGTTCTGCTTCTTCTTGGGGTCGGAACATGGCCTCCTCATTCAATTACATCTTCACCAAATTTCTGTCTTTTATGGTTTCCTTCACTTCCCAAGCTTGGCTCTTCTGAAACTATCTGTAGACCAGGCTGGCCTCAAACTCAAAGATCTGTCAATCTCTGCTTCTGAGTACGGGGATTAAAGGAGTTCAATACTACGCCTGAACCTAAACTGTTCTTTAATTCCTTTTCACAAATTGGAAGCTTAGATGGGTGAGGTCTTGCCCTTAGGTCATCATTCCCTTTATTTCATTTCTTAATGTGTTTATCTCCTTGAACACAGGATTTAGTTTCATTCCACTTCCTGGTGTCCCTTTTCTCCACCGTTTGTACATTTTGTATTTTTCCTTCTTTAGGTAGCTCCTTTTCATTATAAATCTTCATTAGAGTTAAAACTAATAGCCACATGACAGAGTTTATACTAGGCTGTTTTGAGATTTTCTCTGACAAGTGATTTAATCCAAATCTATTTACTTTTGCCTCAGGAAGATTCCTCAGACAAGGGCAAAAAGCAGCCACAATCTTCAGGAAAAAAAATCACAATACCAATCTCTATGGAATATACTAAAATTCTTCTACTCTGAAACCTCTTGAGTCACTCCCATACAGTTCAAATCACCCCCAGCACCAGTGTCTTCCATACTTCTGTTTGTATTGTCCATTAAGCAGCACTTAAAGCATTATATTGCGTTCCTAACCCAAAGTACCAAAGTCCAAATTCTCCAAACCAAAACATGGTCAGGTCTATCACAGCAATACCCCAACCCCTGGACCAACTTCTGTTTTAGTTAGGGTTTATAGTTCTGTGAAGAAACATCATGACCACAGCAACATTTATAAAGGAAAATATTTCATCTGTGCTGGCTCACAGTTTCAGAGGTTTAGTCCTTTATAGTGTTAAGAGATGGATCTGAAAGAGTTCTACATTTTGATTCGCAGGCAGCAGATGCAATTGTGTGTTACACTTGGTATAGTTTGAGCAAATAAGATCTCATATCCCACCTTCTGAGTGACACACTTCCTCCAAAAGGCCACACCTACTCCAACATAGCCACACCTCCTAAGAGTGCAACTCCATGTGGGCCAAGCATTCGAACATGTGAGTACATCCGGGGCCATATCTACTCAAACCAGCACACCAACTCAGGAAGATTTTTTGAAGCTCTACCTATTTATCTGTGAATTTGTTTTCATTTTTTAAATGGCTGAGTAATATTCTATTGTGTAAATGTAGCACATTTTACTTATTCATTCTCAAATTAATGAACATCTAGTCTGTTTCCAATTTCTGGATATTATAAATAGAGCAACAATGAACATGGTTGATCAAGTGTGTCTGTGGTAGGATGAAGTTCCATTTGGGTATATATCCAAGCATGATATAGCTGCATCATGAGGTATATTGATCCCATCTTCCTGAAAAATTGCTGTAGTGACTTCAATTTTGAGATTTTCATTAATGTAGATTGATCATATTCATCCCACCTCCCATTCTTTACAGAGACATTCCTTTTTTGTCTTTTTTCTCACCCATCAACTTCATATATGTTATTCATATGTTCTTGAATGTGTGTCTTTCTACTACAGCATGATTGGCTTACCAGTGGCAACACTTTTAAAGAAAAATTTCTCTCCCTGTCTAAGCAGCTATCAATTGCCAACAGAACTTCTGTTAGGGGTGGAGATTTCTGCTAATCTCCACTTTCCTGGCTGGAATTTAGTCTGGTTTGAAGTTGCACAATTTTTGTAGATGCTATCATAACTTCTTTGAGTTTATATGTGTAACCCAATGTGCTCTGTCTGAATGGTGTTTCCTTGTCATCCACCACTTCTGGCTCTTACACTATTTCCACCTACTCTTCTATAATGACCCCTGTACTTTGCAGGTGAGTATTTGATATAGATGTCCCATTTAATGGAACATTCTGTTGTAATCATCACCACCACACCCTCAATTTATTCCTGTTGTTGTTCAATAGTATTAGTACATTCCTGCAGGGTCAAAATTATTTAATGAATATATTTTATAGGGCAAGGTACTGGGGACTGAAGTCCAGTCATCATATATGCTAAGCATGTTCTCTCCCACTGAGCTATATATCTGAACTACTTAATCAATATTTACAATAATATCTATTTTGCAAAGCAATAAAACTTTTAAGCTGGCAACCAATTGTCTTCTTTTTCATACAGAATTATTAGAAGAATATATATTCTATTTCAAACAATATTTAAATTTTATATTACTACATAGAAAGTTTGCACATTTTGTTTCACACATTGCACATGTATAGCACCACAGAGAGTTTCAAGAATAATTTTAAGACATAATTTTTGCTACCACTATTTTTCATGAGCAATTTTTGTCTCAGGACAGAGTAATTCTTTCAATATTTTAAGAGCAAATGGCTTGTCTGATGAAAATCTACCTGCAGTTTTTCTTCTAGCTCAGATTAAAAGGTGAAAACTAAGAATGGATTTCATAGAGGTTCCAGAAATTAGAACGGACCTAGTGTTCTGTCACTGAACCCTTTGTTCTAATAACACTACTCTCCTTGCTCACCTCCACCACTTTTTTCTTGATCTTATTCTGGGATTAGAGCTTTTAGTTTCCTGAGCCAAGAATTCTATTCACTGAATCATAAAATAGCTTTCTGAATTATTTAGTTTGGTTTTGTTGAAATGTCATCTTCTCCATAAAGCTTCTTTGAACACCATGTTCTAAATTTCTTCTGGCTTAAATTTCTTCTCTCTCTCTCTCTCTCTCTCTCTCTCTCTCTCTCTCTCTCTCTCTCTCTCTCTCTCTCTCTCCTCTCTCTCTCTCTGTTATACCTTACTACCTATTATAACACACTTGATAACTTACAAATATTTCACATCTACTGTATATTCTGTTATTTCAAGACTGTAAGTATACATATTTGTCTCATACATTTGTGCTTGGTTTTTAAATGTTATAACCTAAATTGCTACAGAATAATTCATACTTATTGTTTAACCAGTATTATTTGTTGAAATCAATTAATGAATACTTCTTACAGCAAAATTTTCTCTATATGCCAGTGTCCTCACTGCCATGAAAACTTTAGAAATGTACCTTTATAAATCATGTGAAAATTAGGAATTGCCTCATAATTTTTTCCTTTTTATTTGTATTTATGACCAAACACATGTAGGGTATATTTGTGATAAGTACATTATTAAGTAAAAAAACTAAATTCCTATGACCAATTTCTTTTGGTTAACAAAGTTTATGAAGATTCATTAATTTTTTTTGTTGGAAGGGCCTTTTCTTATTACACAAAATTGTACATATCAAATCTATTAAGAATTTATAGAATTTAATGGGATGGTTTGAAGAAATTTTCCGTCATCACTCCTTGGTTCTTATTTTACCACCTAATTCACATAGCTCTTTGAGCAAAGAGCAGATAGACTTACGATTTGTAGATACTTCATTAACCTCCTTATTCAGAGGTGCTCATTTATAATCCTCCAGATAGAATCCTTCTTGTGATGCTCAGAGAAAAATTGTTAAATCAAATAACTTAATAGCCGCAGATATGGTCATTTTTCCTATATTTCCTTTATTATTATTAGAGTAGAATAGTGTTTTGTACATTTTAGTTCTTGATACAAAGTCACAAGGATAGAAGTAGGAAGGATATGGTTGCTTGTCTTCAATGAAAAATATCATATATATTTCCCAGTTTAAATGTTATAGAACCCCTGAAATCATTAGTAGATAATATCATTATGACACCAGATATTGGATTTGGAAGGTCTTGTCTGTAAGTGCTTAACATTATTTTGGGACCACAATCCTATGGATATATGATCATTTGTAATTATTTACTATATTGTTGTATTTATATAGTCACTTTGATATTTCGTTCCTTCAAATAACTACACACTTTAACATTTAAAATATTCAGTTGACTTTTATAAAACAGAAATTGTTTTTAAAAGAACAGTGGAAGAAATATTATTTCATTAGTTTACTGGCATTTCCATGAAGCTCTGGATATTGCATTTTGACATGAATCTTTTTTTATTAAAAAAAGATTCATCTTTTACTAAAAATTATTTTACATACCAACCACAGGTGCCCCTCTCATCCCTTCTCCTACCCCCCCTTTCTCCTCGCCCCACACACACTCCCCATCCCCTCCTTCAAAAGGTTAAGTCCTCCCATGAAGGAACAGCAAACCATGGTACATTCAGTTGAGGCAAGACCAAGCCCCTCCCTACTGCATCAAGGCTGAACAAAGCAATCAAAAAATAGATAATGGAATACAGAAAACCAGCTCATACATCGGGGATAGATCCTGATCACACTGTCAGGGGCCCCTCAGACAGACCCAGATGCACAACTGTCTCCTGTATTCAGAGTCCAGTTACATGCAGGTTCCACAGCTGTCGGTCTAAAGTTTGTGAGTTCTTATGAGCATGACTCAGTTGTCTCTGTAGATTTCCCCATCATGATCTTGACTCCCCTTGCTCATATAATCCATCTTCTCTCTCTCTTTGACTGGAATCCCAGAGGTTGGCCTGGTGCTTGATTGTGGATCTCTGTATCTACTTCCATCAGTTACTGGATGAAGGCTCTATGATGGCACTTAGAGTATTCACCAACTTGATTACAAGGATAGACCAGCTTGGCACCCTCTCCACTATTGCTAGGAGTCTAATCTGTGGTCATCCTTGTGGATACCTAGGACTATCTTAGCACTCTGTTTCTCCCTTAAGCCATAATGGCTCCCTCTATCAAGATATCTCTTTCATTGCTCTCCCACTCTGTCCCTCTACCATCCCATTCCATCATGTTCTTATCCCCATCCCCTCACCTGTATTGTTCCCCCTCACCCCCAGTTTACTTATGGAGATCTCCTCTGTTTCTACTTCCCAAGTTGATGCATGAGTCCTTCTTTGAGTCCTACCTGTTTCCTAAATTTTCTGGAGCTGTGGATTGTAGTCTGATTATCCTTTGCTTTACAACTAGTATCCACTTATGAGTGAGTACATACCATGTTTGTCTTTCTGAGTCTGAGTTACCTCACTGAGGAAGATATTTTCTAGTTCCATCTATTTGCCTGCATGTTTTATGATGTCATTATTTTTACAGCTAAGTAATACTCCATTGTGTATATGTACCACATTTTCTTTATCCATTCTTTGGTTGAGGGGCATCTAGGTTGTTTTCAGATTCTGGCTATTATGAATAATGCTGCTCTGAACATAGTTGAGCGAGTGTCCTTGTGGTACGATTGAGCATCCCTTGGGTATATGCCCAAGAATGGTATCCTTAGGTCTTGAGGTAGATTGATTCCCAATTTTCTGAGAAGTCGTCATACTGATTTCCAAAGTGGCTGTACAAGTTTGCACTCCAACTAACAGTGGAGAAGTGTTCTCTTTTCCTTACATCCTCTCCCACATAAACTGCCATCAGTGATTTTAATCTTAGCCATTGTGATAGGTGTAAATAGTATCTCAGAGTCATTTGGATTTGCATTTTCCTGATAACTAAGGATTTTGAGCAATTCCTTAAATATCTTTTAGCCATTTGAGATTCTTCTGTTGAGAATTCTCTGTAGCCCATATTTTAGTTGGTTTGTTTGATATTTTACTGTCTGGTTTATTGAGTTCTTTATCTGTTTTGAAGATCAGCCCTCTGTCAGATGCGGGGTTGGTGAAGGTCTTTTCTCATTCTGTAGGCTGTCATTTTGTTTTATTTACCATGTCCTTTGCCTTACAGAAGCTTCTTAATTCCAAGCGGCCCCATTCATTAATTGTTGCTCTCAGTGTCTGTGTTACTGGTGTTACATTTAGGAAGTGGTCTCCTGTGCCAATGCATTCTAGGATACTTCCTACTTTCTCTTCTATCAGGTTCAGTGTAGCTTATATTTGAGTTTTGTGCATGGTGATAGATATGGATCTGTTTATAATTTTCTACATGTTTACATACAGTTGTTCATGCACAATTTGTTGAAGATGTTTTTTCCCCATTGTATAGTTTTGGCTTCTTTGCCAAAAGTCAGGTGTTCATAGGTGTGTGCATTAATGTCAGGATTTTAAGTTCAATTCCATTTGTCCACATGTCGGTTTTTATGCCAGTACCAAGCTGTTTTTATTACTGTAGCTCTATACTAGAGCTTGAAGGCAGGGATGATGATGCCTCCAGAAGTTGCTGTATTGTAAAGGAATGTTTAAGCTTTCCTAGGTATTCTTGTTTTTCCATATGAAGTTGAGTATTGCTCTTTTGATGTCTGTGACGAATTGTGCTGCGATTATGATGGGAATTGCACTGAATCTGTAGATTGCTTTAGGTAAAAATGCTATTTTTAATATGTTGGTTCTACATATCCATGAGCATGGGAGATCTTTCCATTTTCTGATGTCTTCTTTAGTTTCATTCTTAAAGGACTTAAATTTCTCATCATACAGGTATTTCATTTTTTTGGTTAGTAAACCTAAGGTATTTTTTATTATTTGTGACTATTGTAAAGGGTGATATTTCTCTGATTTTGTTCTCAGTCCACTTGTCATTTGTATGTATGATTGCTGATGTTTTTTGAGTTAATCTTGTATTCTGCTACCTTACTAAAGGTTTTTATTAGCTGTAGGAATACCCCAGTAGAATTGTTGGTGTCACTATGTATACTATCATATCATCAGGAAACAGTGAAAGTTTGACTTCTTCCTTTTCAATTTGTATCCCTTTGATCTCTTTTTGTTGTCTTGTTGCTCTAGCTAGAACTTCAAGTACTATCTTGAATAGATATGCTGAGAATGGACAGCCTTGCCTTTTTCCTGATTTTAGTGGAATTGGTATGAGTTTCTCTCTGTTTAATTTGATGTTGGCTCTCAGCTGTAAATTGCCTTTATTATGTTTAGATATGTTCCTTGTATTCCTTATCTCTCCAAGATCTCTACCATGAAGGGGTGTTGGATTTTCTCAAAGGCTTTTTTAGCATCTGATGAGATGATAATGTGTTTCTTTTCTTTCAGTTTGTTTATATGATAAATTATATTAACAAATTTTATTTTATTTTATTTTTTGAGACAGGGTTTCTCTATGTAGTTTTGGTACCTATCTTGCTCTGTAGACCAGGCTGGCCTTGAACTCACAGAGATCGGCTCGGCTCTGCCTCCTGAGTGCTGGGATTAAAGGCGTGTGCCACCACCACCTGGCTCAGATTTTCTTATGTTGAATCATTCCTGCTTCTCTGAGATGAAGCATACTTGATTATGGTGGATGATTTTTCTGATGTGTTCATGGATTGGATTTGCCAGTATTTTGTTGAGTACTTTTGCGTCAGTGTTCATCAGGGAAATTAGTCTGTAATTTTCTTTGTTGCATATTTGTATGGTTTGGGTATCAGTGTAACTGTAGAAATATGCCTTCTGTTTCTATTGTGTGGAACAATTTGAGGCATATTGGTTTTAGGTCTTCTTTGACATTCTGGTAGAATTCTGCAATGAAACCCCCTGGCCCTGTATATTTTTTGTTTGGAGACTTTTAATGACTGCTTCTATTTCCATAAAAGTTATAGGTCTATTTAAATTGTTTATCTGATCTTGATTTAATTTGGGTATGTGATACCCCAGAAAATTGTCCATTTCTATTAGATTTTCCAATTTTGTGGAGTACAGGTTTTTGAAGTATGACCTGATGATTCTCTCAATTTCCTTGTTGTCAGTTGTTATATCTCCCTTTTCACTTCTAATTTGTTAATTTGGATATTCTCTCTCTGCCATTTTGTTAGTTTAGATAAGAGTTTGTCTCTCTTGTTGATTTTCTCAAAGAACCAACTCTTTGTTTCATTGATTTTTTTATTCTGTTCTCTTTGTTTCTGCCTTATTGATTTCAGCCCTCAATTTGATTATTTTGTGGCATCTACTGCTGCTCAGTGACTTTGCTTCTTTTTGTTCTAGAGCTTTCAGATGTGCTGTTAAGTTGCTAGTGTGAAATTTCTCCAATTTTTTATGTAGGCATTTATAGCTATGAATTTTCCCTTTAGTACTGCTTTCATAGTGTCCTATAAGTTCAGTTATGCTGTACATTCATTTGTATTGAATTCTAAGAAGTCTTTAATTTCTTTATTTCTACCTTGAACCGGTGGTGACTCAACTGAGCAGTATTCAGTTTCCATGAGTTTTGTATGCTTTCTGTAATATGTGTTGTTGTTGAATTCTAACTTTAAGCCATAGGTGTCCAATAAAATACAGGAGGTTATTCCAATATTTTTGTATGTATTAAAATTTGCTTTGTGACCAAGTATGTGGTTAATTTTAGAGAAAGTTCCATGGAGTCCTAAGAAGAAAGTATACTCTTTTGTGTTTGGGTGGAATGTTCTGTAGATGTTGATTAAATTCATTTGAGTCATAGTGTCTGTTAGTTCCCTTATTTCTTTGTTAAGTTTCTGTCTGGCAGAGCTGTCCATTGGTGAGAGTGGGGTGTTGAAGTCTCCCACTATTACTGTGTGGGGTTTGATATGTGATTTAAACTTTAATAATGCTTCTTTTGCATATGTGGATGTCCTTGTACTTGGAGCAAAAGTGTTCAGAATTGTGACTTCATCTTGGTGGATCTTTCCTGTGATGAATATGTGATTTCCTTTTAATTAGTTTTAGCATGAAGTTGGTTCTGTTTGATATTAGGATAACTACAGCAGCTTGCTTCATAAGTCCATTTGATGGAAGGAATTTTGCCAGCCCTTTACTCTGAGGTTGTGTCTGTCATTAGAGTTGAGGTGTGTTTCCTGTGTGCAGTAGAAGGATGGATCTTGTTTTCGTATCCATTCTGTTAGCTTTTATCTTTTTTATAGGCAAATTAATTCCATTGATATTAAGGGATATTAATGATCAGTGATTGGTATTTCCTGTTATTTTTTGGTGGCAGTATGTATGTTTCCCTTCTTTGGGATTTGTTGGTGTGGGATTATCTATTGCCTGTGTTTTCATGGGTATATCTAACTCCCTTTGGTTGAATTTTTCCTTCTAGTGTATTCTGTAGGGCTGGATTTATGGATATGTATTGTTTAAATCTGGTTTTATAATAGAATAACTTTTTTTACTCCATCTATGGTGATTGAGAATTTTGCTGGGTATAGTAGTTTGGGCTGGCATCCAGGAGTACTTAGTGTCTGCATAACATCTGTCCAGGACCTTCTGGCTTTCCAAGTGTCCATTGAGAAGACGGGTATTATTCTAATAGGTCTGCTTTTATTTGTTATTTGGCCTTTTTCCTTTGCAGCTCTTACAATTTTTTTCTTTACACTGTATGTTTAGTAGTTTGATTATTATGTGGCAAGTTGACTCTTTTGGGGTGGCCCAGTCTATTTGGTGTTCTGTATTCACAGGTACTCCTTTCTTTAGGTTGGGAAAGTTTTCTTCTATGATTTTGTTGAATATATTCTCTGTGCCTTTGAGCTGGTATTCTTATCCTTCTTCTATCCCTATTATTCTTAGGTTTGGCCTTTTCATGGTGTGCCAGATTTCCTGGATGTTTTGTGTAATGAATTTGTTGGCTTTAATGTTTTGTTTGAGCAAGGATTCTATTTCCTCTATCATATCTTCCATGCCAGAGATTCTCTCTTCTATTTCTTTATTCTATTTGTTATGCATGTACCTGTAGTTCCTGTTCATTTAATAAGATTTTCCATTTCCAGCATTCCCTCAGTTTGTGTCTTCTTTTTTACCTCTACTACAGTTTTTAACCATTTCCTTTGCCTGTTTGATTGCTTTTTCTTGGTTTTCTTTACTTTCTTTAAGGGACTTATTGCTTTCTTCCAATTGTTATTTTGTCTTTACCTCAATTTCATTAAGGGAATTTTTCATTTTCTCTCTAAAAGCCTCTATCATCTTCATAAAGTCACTTTTAAGGTTGTTTTCTTCTGCTTCTTCTATGTTGGGATGTTCAGGTCTTGCTGTACTAGAACCGCTAGGTTCTGGTGGTACCATATTGTTCTTTTTGTTGTTGAATGTATTCTTGCACTGGCCTCTACCTGTCTCTTTCTCCAGTTGGTTCAAACTGTGTCTGTGTCTCAGGGAGCCAATCTTGGTCCATCTCTTCATCCAATTGGAGCTGGCAGAGTCTGTTTCTCAAAGAACAGCTGTGATCTGGGGGATGTGTGGTTTGGGGGGACAGAGTAGGGTGCTGTGGGATGTTCTGTATGGCAAATGTGTTGTTAATAAAACACTGATTGGCCAGTGGCTAGGCAGGAAGTATAGGCGGGACTAACAGAGAGAATTAAAAGAGCAGGAAGGTGGAAAGAGTTGCTGCCAGCCACCACCAGGACAAGCAGCATGTAAAGATGCCAGTAAGCCACGAGCCATGTGGCAAGGTATAGATTTATAGAAATGGATTAATTTAAGATATAAGAACATTTAGCAAGAAGCCTGCCATGGCCATAAAGTTTGTAAGCAATATAAGTCTCTGTGTTTACTTGGTTGGGTCTGAGCAGCTGTGGGACTAGCAGGTGAAAGAGATTTATCCTGACCGTGGGCCAGGCAGGAAAACTCTAGCAACAAATGGCGCCAGAACATGGGGCAGGAATTTCTACTTAAAACCTGAGAAAGCGTAAAAAGAAGATTCTAAAACGGAGCTAAAACAGCTTCCTAGTTGTCTTTCTCAAGTTAGTGGCAGCCTGCAGGTTTGAGCTACTTGTGGGTTCCTGGCGTGTGCGCTCGACCTGCAGTATGGTGGGAATGAGGCGTCTGCAAGTGGCACATTAAGCTGCGTGGTGGATTTAGCCTTTGCTAGTACAAAACAAAAAGAAGAAGTTTCTGGGCTAAACGCTGCTTGGATAAAAGTATAGACCCACAATAGCTCCCAGAGCTAGCGGTAAATGTACCACTGCCATGTTGGGAAGCTGAGGTGGGCAGAGCCAGCAGCCACAGCACCATTTCAGTCCTAGAAATGCTGCAGTTTAAAACAATTGATTCACAATAAAACAGATTCAGATGAAACAAGACTTTAAATGCTTTAAAATGTGTGTAAAAATGTACGTAGGCTTCAAAGAGAGATAAAAAGGAATATATACAGTTATATAAAGAAATAGTTTTGAAAAATGAAGTCTTTAAAGAGGCAGTAAAGGTAATATAAAATATAAGCCACATAAAGATGGATATCACACAGAGAATCTGCATTGTGTTGTCTTTGGGATTCTTAACTGCAGATATTTGATTGTAAAGGAAGCTGAGTTAAACCAATATGTATATTTTAAAGATACCTTGACTTCAAAATTTGGATGTAAGGATATGTTGCTTTGGAAAGGAAGCTCTGCTTTTGTCTCCACAGAAAGCCAGAGGCTATGGATTTGTTCCAGATTAAGATACATCAGGTTTGACCAGCCAAGACCCCCTGAAAGGTCTCTGATGACACCAAGGCCCAGATGATCCAACATCCAGAACCATTTCAAGGCAACTGGCTCAGATGATACACCCTCATGGACTACTCCATGATCATAAAATTTTCTTTGTGTCCCCATAAGATACAGCGGCCCCCTCCAGCAGGAAGCAGTAAGAGAAGCTATGCCCAAATTCCCAAATTATATGTAATTTACTTTGTTAAGGTTAAAACCTTCCTTTTTGAAAAAAAAAATAAAAATAAAAGGGGAAAGTGCTGTGGGATGTTCTGTATGGCAAATGTGTTGCTAATAAAACACTGATTGGCCAGTGGCTAGGCAGGAAGTATAGGCGGGACTAACAGAGAGAATTAAAAGAGCAGGAAGGTGGAAGGAGTTGCTGCCAGCCACCACCAGGACAAGCAGCATGTAAAGATGCCGGTAAGCCACGAGCCATGTGGCAAGGTATAGATTTATAGAAATGGATTAATTTAAGATATAAGAACATTTAGCAAGAAGCCTGCCATGGCCATAAAGTTTGTAAGCAATATAAGTCTCTGTGTTTACTTGGTTGGGTCTGAGCAGCTGTGGGACTGGCAGGTGAAAGAGATTTATCCTGACCGTGGGCCAGGCAGGAAAACTCTAGCAACAGTAGGGCTTGTAGGTTACAGGGTCCAATGGGGGTGTGGTGGTAGTCATGCCTGCCTGCAGAAATTTTGCCTGCTGGCCTGCAACTGGGGTTGCAATGGATGGGGATATGAGAGCAGAGGTTGTACCTCTGGTCCTAAAGTGTAGAAGGTGAGGTGGTTGGCTAGAACAACAATGACTCACCTTTTGGTCCAATTGGAGCTGGTAGAGTCTGTGTCTCAGAGGGAACAGCTACAGCCTTGGAGGGGGTGGGTTTGTGGCATGGAGTGGAGATTTTAGATGACAGGGTCTGATGGAGGGGTGGTAGTCAGGTCTACTTGCTGGAGTCCTGCCTGCTGGCCTGCAACTGAGCTTGCAATTGATGGGGGTCTCTTGAATCTTTCTTTGTATTTTCTTATATATTCAAAATTAACTGCTTGCCATGGTTGGGTATTATTTTATAAAAATAAAAATTAATAAACTAATTTATTAATTAATATGCTACAAAAGTAAAGAGATTCCATAGACTATATTATTTTCTGCCTTCCAACCAAAGTTTTGCATCTTTATATATTTCTATATTAGCTCAATGCTATCATTTATTTTGTTATGTAGCTCTCTCTTGCACTTGATTGGACTAGTGTTCTTAGGACTGTGTCTTATCTTAGAACTGTATTTTCAATTTCTTAATAAAGGGTACAGTAATGAGTGACTGTGCTACAAACCCTTTTGGGATTACATTGTTTTGCCATTTACTGTATTTTCTTTTGGAGTGATGAGCATTATTTTTATTATATTCTCCCTGTTGTGTCTAAATCTGAAACAGTACAGAGCTCTTATGCATTACATCAGGATATACCCTGTTGCAATTTACCTTATTTGAAGATTTAATCCAACCATATGTTATAATAAAATTTTAAGTTACAATCTGAAAATGCAAGCATTAAGTATAATAGTAACAAATAATTCACCAGTAGTTTATTTCTTGGTTATGTGTTCTGGTCTTTTTGTTTAAGAAACTGAAAGAATAAATGAGTTATGGGAAGCCCTTTATTGTAAGAATCTAATTTTTAACCTCATGAATGACAGGAGACTTGAACATTGTCACATAATATATAAATACATATTTGACTTTAAAGCACTACAATCTTTTATAATTTTAACCATGAAGTAAATACATAGCAACACATATATAAATGAATAGGTATTCCCAGAAACAATGTCTTTTATGCCTGTATGAATTAATAAAAATAATTAATTACATAGTTTATTAATATTCCAGTCACTAATGCCAACATAAGTTCATTCCTTTGGCTAATTATGTTTCAATTTTCATTTTAGAAAAGAGTAATGGATAATTATCTCTATACAGTTCAAATATGATAAAAAGGAATTGATTTGTTAATATAATTAAGTGAATTAATGATGTTGTCAATTTTACACACTAATTAATAGATCCCACCAATATCTTCCAGAGAGACAAAGTACCAAGGAAAAACTGTGCCACTATTGTTAGTTTAGAACCTAATCTTAGAACCTAAACAATAATGCAAAAAATATGTGTTAATAGATGATACAATACTGAAATCTTCAGTTTGTTTCTCCTATAGATGTTTATACTGTATTTTGTTCTTTAGCAAACTAACTAAATTTGTTCAACATTAAATTTACAATCATCCAATGCAGTGACAAATATATGCCTGGAAGACAATGACGACAGAGTGTATCTATGGTTTAACTTCCTAACTTGAACTTTCTTGAACCTGTGAACACTGACAATTAGAAGGGATTTCTGCTTTGTCCCGAATAGAAAGGTCAGTTGCTTCTCATTAAAAGCCTGAGCCGGCAATTAATATTTTTCCTTTTTCACCCATGGGTAACTTGCTTCTTTTTGACACTTCATTCTGTAATAATTCTCTTATTGAAAAATGTGGAGACTTGAACAATTGCATTATTATAGGTGACTCCCAGACAATTTACTTACTCTGAACTGGGGTGGTAGAGTAATTACACTCCCAATTCCAACCACTATATAAATTAATTTTAATTATGACATTGTTCATTAATGCCTTAATTAACCATGATTTCTATGTTACTAGCTTTAGAGCCATGCTCTTATTACTTTAGTATTTTTCTAGTGGCACGAGCTAATATAATCTAAAATTCAACATGTTGAAACTCAAATATTAATGATTGAAATGTTCTTGCTACAGTTCTTTATCTTCTTATAGGTTCACATGTTTTTCAGCCTTATTATACAGTTTTCATTGGAACTGGGTCTTTTTAATTCTTATTTTGTATCCTACTAGAAAAATTTAAAAACTGATCACATTTATATATCTAGAGCATTTTTTTCTGTCAATTGCTGTGTGTTAGTTCTAAAGTACAATTAAAAGATATGGGTATGGTAGACTATTCCTGAAGTCCTAGGATAGGGAGGATGAGGCAGATGGATAATTATTTTAAGAAGAGTCTTTTTTTACACAAACCTAAAGGCCACTGGATCCCACCAGTTACCTGTGAATTGGAATCATCCCAGTCTTTCCAATAAATAATCATCACTGAGTGTCTGAAGGACTGACTTTTTCACTCTTCTTGCCTTACCTGAATTTAATTGTATTTGGCAACAATAAAAACAGAACCAAATATCTGCTGAGCATAGCAGGATAGAATTTCATAACAAACACAAAACTGATGAAATAAATTGACATGCCCACATCTCTATTACAAAAACACAAACAGTATGTGTGATCAAGACAATATATCATTTTCCAAAGACCAACATTCCTATAGGAAAGTTTTCTATTTGGCATTACATAATTAAATCTCAAAACACAGAATATAAAAGAACAATGATAAACTTCATCAAAGAATACAAGGAATTCAAAGTGGACTCAAGCAAATACTGGAATGACTTTAAAGAGTATATAAATAAGTCCTTAATTAAGTTCAAGAAAGTACAAATAGTTCAATAAAATTCCAAAGACAATATAGAATTTGAAGATTCAATTTACTGTAGGGATAGTAATAGTGAAGAAAACCCAAGCTGAAATGGAGATTGAACTGAAAAATTTGCAGATCCTATTAGCAAATTCAGGGGAAAGTTTTACAGGTAGAATGAACTATGTAGAAGAGAAATTCAGGACTTGAAAATAAAGTTGAGGAATTGGACCAGTTAATCAAAGAATTTTATAGTTTTAAAAAGCACAGAAAGCCGGGCGGTGGTGGCGCGCGCCTTTAATCCCAGCACTCGGGAGGCAGAGGCAGGCAGATCTCTGTGAGTTCGAGGCCAGCCTGGGCTACCAAGTGAGTTCCAGGACAGGCGCAAAGCTACACAGAGAAACCCTGTCTCGAAAAAACCTTGAAAAACCAAAAAAAAAAAAAAAAAAAAAAAAAGAAAAAAGAAAAAAAGCACAGAAAAGGAATATGGAAGAACTTTAAAACATCATAAAACACTAAATCTATAAATTATAGGTGTGGAAGAAAGAGAGGAATCTGAGGTAAATGGTGTAGACTATATCTTCAGCAGGATCATTAAAGCAAACTAAAGAAAGTCATACCCATACAGATGCAAGATACACAGTATAGGAGACATAGGGAGTCTTGTGCTCACAGATATGCACTAAAGAAATCAGGAATGTTACACATATATGTAGATGAATTTCTAAAGGTCTTATTAAATAAAAAATGTGGAGCCAAATATAGAGGTGAAAGCCTTAGATCAGGGAAATAGGAAAAGCCACCAGCTAACCTTTCCTTAGCAACTCTGCAGCTTCCAAATGCATGACTTCCTGTCTACCTAGGCTTTATATGCCTTGTTTTTCTGCCTTCTCATTGGCTCTCTTAGCCCAGCTACCTCACTTCCTCTTCCTACACTGCTATGTCACTTTCTGTCTGTTTGTACAGACCTCCAGCTCTCTATAATTGGTACTAGAATTAAAGGTGCTTGTCACCATGCTTGTCTCTATTGCCTAGTGGTGGCCTTGAACACGCAGAGATCCTGCCTGCTAAGTGATAGGATTAAGGGTGTGTGCTACCACTGCCTGACTTCCTCTGATCTCCAGGCAAACTTTATTAAAGCACAAATAAAATATCACCACACATATAGGATTGTAACTTCAAAGAGAGAGATGTATAACCTGTATTCCTCCCAGAAGGCTGGGAATGCAAGTAGTTAATAGCCTGGTAAACTCTGTGCTGTCTATATGGTGAGCCAACACCAGATCTCCAAGACCCTTATGTTTGTCTCAATCAATTGATAGTGCTGTATTCTCTGCAACCCCTACCATACACTTTATCTTGATTCTGTTTCTTTTGTTAATCTATAGAAACTATCTTTACCTTTATTGTACTTGAGTTTTGATGAAATCATGATTTTAACTTTGTTGTGCACATGGAGTTAAACTAATTATCACCCGGAGACTTTTCAACCAAATTGTTCTATGCTTAAATATGCCTGAAATAAACTACTAAAGTTTAAACCAACATGGGCTATTGAGCCATGTTGAAAATGGCTCCCTTCTTGCTTCACAGAGGTGGACACTATGCTGGCCATAGTGTTTTCATAGAGTCATAAATTGGGCCTTTAACAAACAGACCAGGAAACAAACTCCCCCAAGGAATTTTATAGATCACACACTAAATATACAGGACAAAAAAGGGCTATTGAAAGCTGTGAGAGAAAACTGACAAGTCACATATAAAGGGAAACCTGTCAGAATAATGATTGACTTCTTAGTGAAAATTAATTACCCAGAACCAAATTTTCAGCCCTGAAATATATAACATTACACAGACTGAGCAGGTTATATTTACGAATATATATGTACAGATACATATTTACTTGTAACAAAAATTAATGAAAAAGAAGTCAAGAACTAGAAAGAGAACAACAAGAGGTGTATGATGGCATTTTGAGGGAGGACAGGGAATGGGAAAATTATGCAATTATATTATAACATCAAAGTATAAAATTAATCATTTAAAAGGAAACAGTCCCAAGAGGAAAAGTTATGCCTATAAGGGTGTGCATAAAAAATCAGAAATATCACAAATAAATATCTTGATGATGCAACTCTTTTTACTTTTTGAGATATGATCTTATAACATTGCCTTGACTAGACTGGTACTCACTGTTTAGTCTAAGCTTGTCCCAAGCTTATCATAATAGTTCTGTGTCAGCTTTATGAATGCTAGAATTACAGCATGTACCACCATGCCCCCCATAGAAAGTACACATGAGCCTTTAATCCCAGCACTCGGGAGGCAGAGGCAGGGGGATCTCTGTGAGTTCAAGGCCAGCCTGGGCTACCAAGTGAGCTCCAGGAAAGGCGCAAAGCTACACAGAGAAACCCTGTCTCGAAAAACCAAAATAAAAATAAAAGAAAGAAAGTACACATGAATTTATAATTCCTTGATCATGATTTTTTTTTACTTAGGAAGAAA
Organism: Peromyscus melanophrys; assembly: GCA_902168415.1. Taxonomy (NCBI): domain Eukaryota; kingdom Metazoa; phylum Chordata; class Mammalia; order Rodentia; family Cricetidae; genus Peromyscus; species Peromyscus melanophrys. The sequence continues at coordinate 49,290 of CABHPR010134440.1, read as the reverse complement.
AAACTCAGTTTAATTGGAGCTGTTAAACTGTATCTATTAAATCATCCCTTAGTGATTCTTTGTAGATATAGTTCATTACACATACCCTGATAAACTAAAGTCCCAGCCTACTAACAATATGTATAGTATAATAGGCTTATTTTTATTTTAGTTTATATCTATTCTTCAAGACTACTCTTTGCATATTCCAATCTTAATGTGATTGGCATGCATTAGAGCCTTTTCCCCATTGGTCTCTTTTGTACATCATTTGTTTCTTTTAAAGTCCAGATATCTGAAACTTATGCAACTTCTTTTTTTTAGGATTATTTAACTTAATTTTACTTTTTTTCCTAAACATGTTCAATAATTTAATAAGTTCCTTCAAGTGAAATTTGACTTCACATTCTACTCTTCATTTTTATTAAAGAATTTAATCTATCAGGTTCTCCTTGTCTTAGAAGATACAAACTTCCATTTGTGTTTCCTGATTTGTAGGATTGCTTATGACACCCCCGGGTTTTCTGCCACTAAGCAGTACTACACAACTCTATCTATAGTAGTTTTCCTTGTGGGAGAAACTAGAAAATTTTTCTGAGGAAAATTCAATTTAGTAATATCTGCTTATTTCCCTCTCGTTCACTATTTTGTTCCAAAGAATTTGACACTTCAAACTTTGTTAGGCTCAACTGGAGTATAGTTTGATAGATTTCAGGAAATGCACATGAATATTGTTTTCAAATATGGCTCCTTAAGACTTTTTTATGGGCATAACATTTTTTACAAACTACTTCATCATAGCCAGCACTACAAGGGCCTTTAAACCACTTTTGATTTTATTATTATTATTTTTACTATTATTATTATTACCATTATTATTGATGATGATGCTCCTCCAGCAATAGATGTAGTCATTACATTTACCTTTAAAGTATAATAAGGGACTGCCATGGGAAAAAGGTATAGTCACCATTTTCTGTGAAAGAACTAAGAGAAAATGCCCAAAGGTGACTAAGAAACCTTTCACTTGTATTCATAAACTTTCTATCCAAACAATACTATTTTGTTGTCTATGTATACTTTATAAAATAGTGCTTATAGCCCTACTTACATGGGTCATTTCTCTGATAAGGAATCATATTAAAACTGTCCCAGTGAGAGGAGTTAGCAAGGACAAAATTTGTTAAAATTCAGCATTCCAAATGTCTTCTTGCAGCATCAATTCAGTTCCAGACAAGGTCCAAAATTTTTAACATTAAAAAGTGCTCCCTGAACATAAACATCTATGCATTGCCTCTTACCTCACTTCTTATTTCCAACTTCTCCAGGTACTCTTCAGCTCATTTCTATTATAATTCTATATTCTACTTATATATTTATTCCCTTATTATTTTTAATCAACTGAGTCTAATTAATGTTGATTGTATATTCACTGGCATGGTGTGATCTACTGAGGTAAAGGGAACTTACCAGTTCTACTACATTTGTAAGGAAATTTGACTCTTCCCTCCAAGACCCATGAACTTCCAATAGCTTCTCAGCTTGGGATGGGACCTTAGGAGATCTTCCACCTTCATGTTGAAAGTTTTGACTGGTTTGATCTTATGTCAGTCTTTTCCAGGTAAACACAGTTGCTTTGAGTTAATTTGTTTAATAGCATTATCAAGTCCAAAGACAGCATTTCAGAGTACTTCTCCCCATTTTCTGGCTTTTACATTCTTTCAACTCCCCTCCTATATAATGTTCCGTGAGCTTCAAGAGATGTGTGTGTGTGTGTGTGTGTGTGTGTGTGAGAGAGAGAGAGAGAGAGAGAGAGAGAGAGAGAGAGAGAGAGAGAGAGAGATACCATCTATGGCTGATTACTCACAATCATTTATTTTCAGCATTTCTAACAGTAATGTGTCTCTGTATTAAAAACTGCCACGGTAATAAGAAACTTCTATGACTGTCCTAGATACTTTTCAATTGCTGTGACAAGACATCATGACCAAGTCAATTCATAGACAAAAGAGTTTGTTGGGTGCTTGCTTACAGTTTGTGAGAGTTAGAATCCATGATCATCATGGCATGGCCCATGGTTGCAGTCAGGCAAGCAGGGTGCTGACTCAATAGCTAAGAGCTTACATGGTGATCAACAAGTACAAGGTAGAGAGAGAACTTATTTGAAAAGGTACAGGCTTTTGAAACCTCAAATATCAACCCTAGTGACATATCTTTTCCCAAAAGGCCAAACCTCCTTATTTGTACTAAACAGTTCCACAAAATGGGAAACAAATTTTCAAATACGTGAAACGATGGGGGACCTTCTCATTCAAAACATTGCAGTGACCAATGTTGGCAGCAGCACAACTCTATGAATCTATCAAAATAAGAATTCTGCGGAGGAGGGATCGTGTTTTTTCCAAATTTATACTCCTGATATTCCTTTCTGCCTTCTAAAATTGATCTATGATTATTTATTTGAGTATGTGTACATGAGGAAAACAAATTTAATGAAATGTTTGACAACTACTTGACACCAGCTCTAAACTGGAAGCTATTACAGGAGACTCAAAATGTTATTATTTTCCTCTTCTCAGAACAGAGTATATTTGGGTTCACATATCAACAGAATTTTAGGGTATGTCTTCCTGAGCATGAATTCATGAGGTGTTCAAATCCCTTATATATTTCTTTCGACGTTTCTGTAACATATGGTTGGAATGTTTACATTCAGAAGTGGGCAGAATTTGAGCACATTTTTGCATTTTGATTTGAAGGACATTATGGTAGGAATGGAAAACTGAAATCCATAGAACTGCGAGCGCATCGGAAAAACAGTGAAACTGAAAACAATAATCCATTCCTAAAGAAATAACAATATAAAATAATCAAAGAATCTCTATCCACTGAGGTGGCTGAGGGAAAAGGAAATGTTCATAGTTTGATAGAATAAAGCACTCTCAAAATCATGGTAATTACCATATATGAGAATTTTATTTGTTACTGATGCTTTGTACTGATTATGATATGGATATACTTATGTTCCTCTATAATAAATGCAACCAATATTTTATTGGTATAATTTACACACATTATCTAATGAGAAATATCTATAATAGATTAAAATCATAGCATACAAGTTTCAGAATATTAAACAAGTGAATATTGTCTAAGGATATTTCATCCCCTCCTAGGTAAATGTTAGCATTATTTTTACATTTAACTGTGGTATTTGTATCCAGGCAGACATATAGTGTTATGGTTATACTTCTCTTTATTTTAAATCTGAGTTAAGTATATATCTGCAGAAGCCACATTCAAAAGGGATATGATAATGTTTTTAATTAGAATGGCTCCCTTAGGCTCAAATATTTAAATACTTGTCCTCCAGTTGGTAAAGATCATGAAATGTGGCTTTGTTGTAGGAAACATATCAAAGGAGCAGAGTTTAAAGCTTCCAAAACCTCCCTTCATTCTTGTTATACTATCTTTGCCTCATGCTTGGAAGATTTGAGCTCTCAGCTGCAGTTCCAGCTACCTGTCACCACGCCTTCACTACACCACCACAGACTCTAAACCTCTGAATATATAAGCCCAGTTAAATGTTTTCTTTTATAAATTGCCTTGGTCATAGTGTTTTATCACATCAGTAGAAAAGTGAATATCATGCTTAATTTTATATATCATCTTGAATAATCAGTATAGTTCAGTTGTTCAATTAAATACTAATCCACCAGGATAATTTTGCTGGGAAGTAACTTGACAGTCATAAGTTACATGTCTAGTCAATCTATCATAATCAAAGGTGATTGTTCTTGATAGTTTTGTCCATTTAATTGGAAAAATCTTTAAAGTAAAATGAGGCTTAAGTAAGAAGAAATTACCTTTCATTGTCACTGCATCTTTTGCCTGTGTTTCTAACTTATTATCCAACAAATTTCAGACATACAGATCCCCATAATGCTTTTTTAATTTCCTGGAATATATTCATTCATCCAACCACCTATAAACTTACTATCTGTTACTTTTCTATGGCTATGAATAGACACCATGGCAAAGACAATTTCTTTTATTTTTAAATTTTATTTTATAATTTAATTTAATTTTACATATCAGCCATGGATTTCCCCTCTGCCCCCTTACCTTCCCCCTAGCCCACCCCCCATTCCCATCTCCTCTCTGGCAAAGACTCCCCTGAGGATTGAATTCAACCTGGTAGATTCAGTCCAGGCAGGTCCAGTCCCCTCCTCCCAGGATGAGCCAAGTGTCCCTGTATAAGCCCCAGGTTCCAAACAGCCAGCTCATGCACTGAGGACAGGACCTGGTCCCACTGCCTGGATGCATCCCAAACAGATTAAGCTAATCAACTGTCTCAATTATCCAGAGGGCCTGATCTAGTTGGGGACTCCTCAGATATTAGTTCAAGGTTCATGTGTCTGCATTCATTTGGCTATTTGTCCCTGTGTTTTTTCCAACCTTGGTCTCAACAATTCTCGCTCATACAAACCCTCCTCTTTCTCGCCAATTGGACTCCTGGAGCTCCACCCGGGGCCTGGCTGCGGATCTCTGCATCCGGTTCCCTCAGTCATTGGATGGGGTTTCTAGCACGACAATTAGGGTGTTTGGCCATCCCATCACCAGAGTGGGTCAGTTCGGGCTGTCTCTCAACCATTGCCAGCAGTCTATTGTGGGGGTATCTTTGTGGATTTCTGTGGGCCTCTCTAGCACTTTGCTTCTTCCTATTCTCATGCGGTCTTCATTTATCATGGTCTCCTATTCCTTGTTCTCCCTCTTTGTTCTTGATCCAGCTGAGGTCTCCTGCTCCCCTAAGCTCTCTTTCCCTCGACCCTTGCCCTTCATTTCCCCCACTTATGTCCAGGCTTTTCATGAAGATCTCATCCATTTCTCCGTCATTGGGCAATCCCCGTGTCTTTCTTGGGGTCCTGTTTTCCAGGTAGCCTCCCTGGTGTTGGGAGTGGCAGTCCAGTCATCCTTGCTCTACATCTAGTATCTTCCTATGAGTGAGTACATACCATGTTTGTCTTTTTGAGTCTGGGTTACCTCACTCAGGATGATTTTTTCTAGATCCATCCATTTACCTGCAAATGTCATTTTTTTTCTCTGTTGAGTAGTATTCCATTGTGTATATGTACCACATTTTATTTTATCCATTCTTCAGTTGAAGGGCATCTAGGTTGTTTCCAGGTTCTGGCTATTACAAACAATGCTGATATGAACATAGCTGAGCAAGTGCTCTTGTGGTATGATTGAGCATTCCTTGGGTATATGCCCAAGAGTGGTATAGCTGGATCTTGGGGGAGATTGATTCCCAATTTTCTAAGAAATTGCCATATTGATTTCCAAAGTGGCTGTACAAGCTTGCATTCCCACCAGCAGTGGAGGAGAGTTCCCCTAGCTCCACATCCTCTCCAGCATAAGGTGTCTTCAGTGTTTTTTGATCTTAGCCATTCTGACAGGCATAAGGTGGTATCTCAGAGTTGTTTTGATTTGCATTTCCCTGATAATTAGGGATGTTGAACAATTCCTTAAATGTCTTTCAGCCATTTGAGTTTCCTCTGTTGAGAATTCTCTGTTTAGTTCTATAGCCCATTTCTTAATTGGACTGTTGGGCATTTTGATGTCTAATTTCTCAAGTTCCTTATATATTCTGGATATCAGTCCTCTGTCAGATGTGGGGTTGGTAAAGACCTTTTCCCATTCTGTAGGCTGGCGCTTTGCCTTGTTGACTGTATCCTTTGCTCAATAAAAGCTTCTCAGTTTTAAGAGGTCCCATTGATTGATTGTTTCTCTCAGTGTCTGTGCTACTGGTGTTATATTTAGGAAGTAATCTCCTATGCCAATGCGTTCAAGACTACTTCCTACTTTCTCTTCTAGCAGGTTCAGAGTAGCTGGATTTATTTTGAGGTCCTTGATCCACTTGGACTTAAGTTTTGTGCACGGTGATGGATATAGGTCTATTTGCAGCCTTCTATTCTTTATATTAAAAAATCAGGTACTCATAGGTGTATAGATTTATGTCAGAATCAACATGTTTCTTTTTATGATTATGCCATGTTGTTTTTATTACTGTAGCTGCATTGTACAATTTGAAATCAGGGATGTTGATACTCCATCAATTCTTCTATTGTTGAGGATTGTTTCAGCTCTCTTGAGTTTTTTTATTTTCCACATGAAGGTGAAAATTGTTCTTTCAAAGTCTGTAAATAATTTTTTTGATATTTTGATAGGAATTGAATTGAATTTGTAGATTACTTTTGGTAGGATGGCCAATTTTCTATGTTAATCCTACCAATCCATGTGCATAGGAGATCTTATAGTCTTCTGATATGCTATTTTAATTTCTTTTTGAAAGATTTAAAGTTTTTATCATATATGTCTTTCTCTTGCTTGCTTAGAGTTATTCCAAAATACATTATATTAGTTGAGGCTTTCTTGAATTGTGTTGTTTTTCTGATTTCTTTCTCACTTCCTTTGACATTTGTATATAGGAGGCTGTATTAGTTAGGGTTTTTACTGCTGTGAAGAGACACCATGACCATGGCAACTCTTGTTAAGGAAATCACTTAATGACATGGTTTACAGTTTCCAAGGTGTAGTATATTATCATCATGGTGGGACATAGTGGCATGCACATAGACATGTTGTTGAAGAATGAGCTGAGAATTCTACACCTTGATCCAAAGTCAACAGAAAGTGAACTGATACCCTGAATATGGCTTGAGCATATGTGAGACCAAAAAGCCTGCCTCTACAGTAACACACTTTCTCCAACAAAGCCATAGCTACTCCAACAAAGCTATATCTCCTAATAGTGACACTCTTTTTGAGTTTATGTGGCAATTACATTCAAACTACCACAGAGGCATACTGATTATTTTGAGTTAATCTTGTATCTAGCCACTTTGCTGAAATTATTTATCAGCTGTAGGAATTCCCTAGTAGAAAATTTTGAGCCACTTATGCATATTATCATATCATCTACAAATAATGATACTTTGGCTTTCTCCTTTTCAATTTGCATCCCCTTGATCTCATTTTGTTATCTTATTGCTCTAGCTAAAACTTCAAGTACTATAGTGAATATATATGGAGAGGGTGAACAATCTTATCTTGTTCCTGATTTTAGTGGAATTGTATTGAGTGAGAAAACTATTTTTCTTTTTTTTTAATTTATTTAAATTTTTTTCATTTTACATACCAACCACAGTTCCCCTTCTCTCCACTTCTTCTGCCCCCCCACTTCCTTTCGGACTCTCATGCACTCCTCATAGTGAGTAAGGCTTCCCTTGGGGAGTCAACACAGCCTGGCATACTAACTTGGGGTAGGACCAAGCACCTCGCCCATGCATCAAGGCTGAGCAAGGCATCCCACCATAGGGAATGGGCTCTAAAAAGCCTGTTCATATACCCATGATAAGTCCTGGTCCCACTGCCAGGGACCCCACAAACAGATCAAGCCATGCAACTGTCATCCACATTCAGAGGGCCTAGTTTAGTCCCATGCATGCTCCCTAGCTGTCAATTCAGAATTTGTGAGCTCCCTCTTGGCTGAGCTCTTGGAGTTCAGTTGAAGAGAGGGAGGAGGGCTTATAGGAACAAGAGAGATCAAGATCATGATGGGAAAAACCACAGAGAAACCTACTTTCCAATGAAATTGAAATGAACTTTATGATATCATGAACTGAAACAGTTGTTTTCATTTTTGCGTATTTAGCTTTTTGTACATACATAGACACTTGACATAGTTTTGTAATAATAATAATAATAACAATAATAATAATAATAATATAGCACATATACAATAGCACACACACAGTATATGTGTATATATACACACATACCTAGTTCACATAAAATTAAGTATCCTGAGCTATGGGCACATATGTATATGAAAATTTATAGTCAAATATAAACAAATTGACCTAAAATTACAAATAATTATACTAGCTTATGAAGTTAAATACAAGATTCAATATTAATATTTTATGATAGCATCCCTACATAATCTACTAGGTTAAAGATAATGTATATCTGTCCCTGGTGATCTAGTAATGGAGGCTAGAAGCTTTGGAATTGTGGACAAAGTGAAAATTCCCATGTACTGAGATTTTAGATAGTTATTGAAATTATTTTCCACAACATGCATTCATTCATATGAGACTTGGCTTTATGTTGCAAGATAATCTGTGAAATGAAAGACCAGTAAAAAAAATATGCAGCTAATACCATGTTTAATAATGTACTTTAGACAAGGAGAATGGCATAGTAAAAAGAAATGGTTATTATTAAGAGACATTTAAAGAGCACATTCAATTTTATCAGTGTGTACAGATAACAAATTAAATATGTGGAGAAAATCACTTAAATTTTCTAATTTTGATTGCCTGAATAAGATAGGACATTTTCAATTTAGAATATGTCAATATTTATATTCACAATATATTTTGAGGAAAACTTTCTCAGGTTAAATAACAAATATACTTGAGTTCAGTGTATTATATCGAGTTTTCAACTCTTTAATGGTTTTTAAATTAAAATGTTATTACTCATGTTGGTTTGTACTGTCAAACTCTGTTGCATCTTTCTCTAGAGGGTGCTATTTAGGATGTCAGATATGCTCTTCTTTGTTTCTAGAGTAAGAAAGCCATATTCAGAAATCTCAAAAGACCAAGCATTTAGATTTGTATATGTTTGTATTTCTAATAAGTTTCAAAGCTACTGTTTCTAGTTTCTTTATTGCAACTGACATTATTGTTAATGATTTCAAATCTCTAATTGCCAATTTGACTACTTAGATCGGTATATTTTTATGCCATAAGTGCAACTTTCCAAAAGCCCATAGGAGAAATAATCTAGCTATGATGCTTCCAGAAAATGAATTATTTGGAAAAATTCTACAGAATATTTTTTTTAAATTATTTATTTATTTTCCTCATTAAATAATTAATTAATTTTCCCCCAGCCCTTCCCTTCCCTCTCTCCCTCTTCCTTTCTTAGTCCTCCAGCCCCAATCTTCTCTCCTCCCCAGTCCACTCCTCCTCCTTTCTCTTCAGATAACAACAGGCCTCCCATGTATATCATCCAGCCATGGCATATCAAGTTGCAGTGAGACTAGGCAATGTCTTTCCCACTAAGGATGGAGGACGCAAGCTAGTAGGAGGAATGGATCCAAAAGCAGGTAACAGGGTTGGAGAAAGCCCCTTCTCTCACTGTTAAGTGTCACATAAGAAGACCAAGCTATACAACTGTAACATTTGTGTAGATGGCTTAGGCCAGTTCCACTCAAGCTACCTGTTTGGGGGTTACATCTCTGTGACACCCTATGAGCCCAAATTCTTTGATTCTTTAGATTTTCTTGTCGTATTCTTGGTCCCTGTGGCTCTTCCAACCCTTTCTCCCCCTCTTCCTCAGGATTTCCTATGGTCTGACTAATGTTTGGCTATGGGTATCTGCAGCTGTATACATCAGTTGCTGGGTGAAACCTCTTTGATGGAAATTGTGCTAGGCAACAATCTATGAATACAGCAGAATATCTTTAGGAATCATTTCATTAATTATTTTGCCAGTCACATTTGGTTCTATCCTAGGTCCCTAGGCTGTCCAGCATCTGGGTCCTGGTCCTCCAAACAGTGTCATGGGTTGACACCCTCTCATGATATGGGTCTCAAGCTCAACCAGTCATTGCTTGCCCACTACCGTAATTTCTGTGCCAACTTTATCCTAGCTTATCTGTAGGCAGGGCAAATTGTAAGTCAAAGTTTATGTGGCTGGGTTGAAGTCCCAATCCCTCCACTGGATATTTTCCCTGGTTATAGGAGATGGCCGGTTCAGTATCCATATCTCCAATTGCTAAGAGTCTCCCTCATTGATTCCTGGGAGTTTCTATTGTGCTAGATTTCTAGCTCATCCCAGAGATGTCCCTGATTACAGTTGCCCTTCCAAGTCCTATCTCCCTCCAACTTCTTGTCACCTAAGTTCTCCTGTTCCCATGCCCACCCCTATCCAGAACTATGTCCTTGTCTACCTGTGATGTCAACACTATTTTCTCTTCACAGTGAGATTCATGTGCCCCTCCCTCCTTGATCCTTCTTTGTTACTTAGATCCTTTGGGACTGTGGGTTGTAACATGGTTATCCTTTACAACTAATATCCACCATAGGTGACTACATGCCGTGTTTGCCTTTCTAGGTCTGGGTTACCACACTCAAGATGATCTTTTCTAGTTTTATCTATTTGCCTGCAAATTTCATGATGTCATTGTTCTTACCACTTGAGAAGTGTTCCATTGTGTAAATGTACCACATTTTCACTTTAGGTGATTGACATCAAGATTTTTTCCATTTTCTGGCTATTACAAATAAAGCTGCTATGAATATAGTTGACCAAGTGTCCTTGTGGGATGGTAGATCATCCTTTGGGTATATGTCCAAGAGTGTTATAGCTGGATCTTGAGGTAATTTTCTGATAAACTGTCATATTGATTTTCAATGTGGTTGTACAAGTTTGTGTTACCATGGACATTTAGGGATGTTCCCCTTTCTCCACATGCTTGCCAGCATGAGCTGCCAGTTGTAATTTTTATCTTAGCCATTATGACAGGCATAAGACAAAATCAGGGTCATTTTGATTTGTATTTTCCTGATGGCTAAGGATGTTGAACATTTCTTTAAGTGCTTCATCACCATTTGAGATTTCTCTGTTGGAATTTCTCTGTTTAGAGCTGTACCCCTTTTTAAAACTGGATTATTTGGTTTGTTGATGGCTAGTTTCTTGAATTTTTATATATATTTTAGAAATCCGCTGCCTGTCATATATGGGGATGGTGAAGATCTTTTCCAATTCTATAAGTTTCTGTTTTAGCCTTTTGACAGTGTCCCTTGCCTTCCAGAAGCTTATCAGTTTCTTGAGACCCCATTTATGAATTGTTGACCTTAGTGCCTGCATGATTGGTGTTCTGTTCAAGGGGTTATCTCTTATGACAATCTGTTCAAGACTATTGCCCATTTTCTCTTCCATTAGCTTCAGTGTATTTGGTTTTAGGTTGAGGTATTTGATCCACTTGGACTTGAGTATTATTCAGAGTAATAAATATGATTATATTTGCATTGTTCTACATACAGATATCTTGTTTTACCAGCACCATCTATTTTTTTTTTGTTTTGTTTTGTTTTTTGAGACAGTATTTCTCTGTGTAGCTTTGAGCTTATCCTGGAACTCACTCTGTAGCCAAGGCTGGCCTTGAACTCACAGAAATCCACCTGCCTCTGCCTTCAGAGTGCTGGGATTAAAGGCATGTGCCACCACTGCCCAGCTTACCAGCTTTATGTTTTCATTGTATATTTCTGACTTCTTTATCAAAAATCATGTGTCCATAGGTATGTGGATTTATGTATAGGTCTTCATTTCAGTTATATTGATCAACTTGTCTGTTTTTATGTCAATACCATGCCTATTTTTATGACTATGGCCCTATAGTACAGCTTAAAATCTCGGATGGTGATACCTCCAGAAATTGTTTTATTCTACAAAATTGTTTTCATTATACTGAGTTTTTTGTTTTTCCATATGACATTGACTATTGCTCTGTAAATAACTGTGTTGGAATATTGATGAAAATTGGGTTTAATCTGTAGATTGCTTTTGGTAAGATGACAATTTTTATTGTGTTATTCCTACCAATCTGTGAACATGAGAGGTATTTCCATCTTCTGATATCTTCTTGAATTTCTTTCTTCAAAGATTTGAAATTCTTGTATAGAGGAATTTCACTTGTTTGGTTGGAGTTACACCAAGATATTTCTCTTAATTGTTATTATTGTGAAGGGTGGTCTTTCCATCATTTCTTTTTTTTTGTTTTGTTTTGTTTTGTTTTTTGAGACAGAGTTTCTCTGTGTAGCTTTGTGCCTTTCCTGGATCTCACTCTGTAGACCAGGCTGGCCTTGAACTCACAAAGATCTGTCTGCCTCTGCCATTTCTTTTTAAACCCATTTATCATTTGTTTATAGGAGGCTTGCTGATTTCTTTGAGATTATTTTGTATCCAACTACTTTCCTGAAAATATTTATCAGCTGTAGGAGTTTCCTGGTAGCATTGTTGGCGTTGATGATGTATGCTCTTATATCATCTGAAAATTGCAATATTTTGACTTCTTCCTTTCCAATTTGTATCCCCTTGTTCTCCATTCATTGTTTTATTGCTCCAGTTAGAATGTAAAGTACTATATTGAATAGATATGGAGAGAGTGAAGAGCCTTTTCTTATCCCTGATTTTAGTGGAATTACTTTAAGTTTCTCTCCATTTAATTTGATATTGGCTATCAGCTTGCTGTATGCTGCCTTTATTATGTTTAGGTATGTTCCTTGTATCCCTGTTATCACCAAGACTTTTATCATGAAGAGGTGTTGGATTTTGTCAAAGGCTTTTTCAGCATCTAATAAGATGACCATGTGGCTTTGTGGTGATATTTTATTTGTGCTCTAACAAATAAAGCTTGCCTGGTGATGAAAAGACAAAGCCAGTTACTATATTAAACATAGAGGTCAGGCAGTGGTAGCATGAGGCCAGTAAGACCAAAAGCACTGGGACATGCCTTAAGCAAACAAAGAACTATGACATGGGCAGAGAGCATTCTGGCCAGAGGAAACCTGACCCATAAATTCCAAACTGGAAAGGATGATGGGCAGCCCCATAGTCAACCAAAAATTACCACAGTAGCTAAGAGCAGAACCCACCAAAAATCCACATATATAAACCTCAGCCCTTTGTTTAATAAATGAAATATTGCTTGCAAGCCTCCTGGAGTCTGTGCCATTGACTCTGCATCTGATCACCCCCTGCCCCTGGGATCACAGACAGCAGAACCCCAGCCACAGAGCCAGCATCATTCTGGACCCCAACGTGGGTTGTTTTTCTTTCTTTATTGCTGGCCAGGTTGCTGTTCTGATTCCACAATCAACAGGGCCTGTTAAGAAGTCCCCTATGGCTGTTTTTCAGTGAGTAGACCCCTCTTCTCAGTTTTTTGTTTTTTGCCCCCAAGTGGTGAATATTGCCCCTCCCCCATTCCCCATTCCTTTCCCCTGTCTGTTTTGTCTTTAGGACACACACTGTTACCTAATGACCCACCCAGCTTCTGAAACTCATGACCAGGCTTTTGTTTTTCCAGAGGTTGTAAATCCTCTGGCATTCCCCCACCCCCAAGGGATTGGGAACATTTGCTCAGTGGATTACTGTTTTAGTTTGTTTGTCCTTGATTGCTGTTCCTCTTGCTATGGGAAACTTTTCTTATGCTGCCAGAGACCGCCCAACTCAGAGCTCTTAAAGCTTTGTTTCAGACCAGGGAAATAAGAGTTAAAATTTTCCGTGTGGAAAAGTTTTGGAATGGGGCTTCTGTTATCGCACCCTGGGTATCACCTGAAAACATCTGGAATCTTTCAATATGGCTACGAGTTCTTTTTAATTAGGAAAACAGAAGTGCAGGAAGAGAAAACCACACACACAGCCTATGAAGATCAAGCTGAAGGGCAGGCACACTTAAATATTCAATATAATATTGCTATTTTCCTAGACATGCTGACCTGCAAGGGCCAGTATATTAATCCCTTGACTCAAACCCAAACTGGCCTGCATGGGTATTTTCAGCAGGTCTCTGAACTAGTATTTAAAGCCTTGAAATCCTGCACTCCCTAGAATCTGACTGCATATTTTTGTAATCTGATACAGCAGCCCAGGGAATTGTTTACTAACTTTTTAGCCCAAGTCAATCAGGCACTGGAAAAACTGGTGGATCCTGGCCCATCCAGAGATATGCTCATTAAGCAATTAACATGGGGAGGGCTTAATGCCCCTACCTGCAATGCATTTGTGACAGTGCATAATGAGGACATCCATAAATGAATCATCATTACTGGCAATCTCAACCTCCATGCAGCACCCATAGCTGCACTTACAGCATCTCTCAATACATTATTAGCTTCCAAAGATAATGATTGTGGGCAATCCTCTCCCCACACACCTGACAGTTCTTGCTGGAGCTGTGGTCAATCAGGTCACCTTCATAGAGACTGTCCTAAAGCTAGACCCAAGACCATATGCCCCCAATGCCAAAAAGGTTTTCATTGGGCACAAGAATGTAGAAGCTTTCCCCAGTTGCCTTTAAACTTGAAGAGGGGCACCCCTTAGTCCAACAAGTAAGAAGGGGTCCCTCCAAACCCAGACTATTCCGGACCCTTCCAATATTCCCCCATTGTCCCATGATGACCATCTACCAGGATGGCAGACCTACTAAGGTTCTGGTAGACACTAGGGCAGAAGCCACTGTGGTATCTCTTAATGATGCTCAAGCCTTGCCACATTGGGAACTTAAAGATGGCCCAACCATTACCAGGGTAGGAGGGGATAAGCCTTCTAAAACAACCCTTCACCCAGTTCACTGGAAGGACCTCAATGGCAATCAGGGGCAATTCCACACAATTGCAGCTAATAAACTCTGTACTCTTTGGAGTCGTGATCTATTAGAGGAATTGGGGGCTATGCTTACCACAGATGATAAGGCCTTTTATGAGAATATATTATCACATGATATGGCAGGTCAATCTTATAGAAATTCTAGCCTTCATCCCCAATTCTAAGAACCACTGTCCCCTCCATAGACATAAATATTCCAAGGCCCATACTTTTAAATTGGACATCGCAGAAGCCTGTGTAGGAGGACCAGTGGCTTATTATAGAATCCAAAATATCAGAGTTGAGAAAGTTAGTTGAAGAGTAATTGTCCCTGGGCCCCTTTAATTTCTCTCACCACTCCCCAGTGCTGGGTATTAGGCCTATGTTTGGTAATTGGCTACTACATGGACGCAATGCTTGCTTAGATATGAGAGCATTCCTGTTTTTAAGGGGAGGGGGTTATTTTAATGGATCCTTTACTGCTAATGAATCATTTGTGTCCTCTATTTCTATTGAACAACAAAAGAATTTTACCTTCAAGGGTGCCCCCATCTGTGTAAAGACCCCCTTTTTGATATTAACCAATCCTTCACAGCTTGAGCTGAATTGCACCAAGACAGTATGCTGGCTTGGTGCCTTCTGGAATGAAAATGAGGCCCTCACACAGTGTTCATACATATTCCTGCTTTCATTGGGATACCACTAAATAATGTAACACACTATCATAGAGTGGAATTGATTAAGCAGACTAGAACAAAAAGAGATTATGGAATTATGGCAGCTATAACTGCCACTATTCTGCTTGCTGTGGCAGATAGGGCAGTGGCCCCAGCCTCCCTGGTTCAAATGGGAGCCAGTGCCTCTATACCTAATATGTCCATAGAAGAATCAGCCTGAACATTAAGCACTCAACAGCTGATTAATTCCCATTTCTAGTCAGCTATACTCAATTTACAGCAACAACTAGATTTATTGCATGAAGAAATCCAGACATTAAGATAGCTGGTAAGAGGAAACTGTGATCCCTGATTTTCCT
The DNA here is from genome assembly GCA_902168415.1 of Peromyscus melanophrys. NCBI lineage: Eukaryota > Metazoa > Chordata > Mammalia > Rodentia > Cricetidae > Peromyscus > Peromyscus melanophrys. The sequence goes on along the minus strand of CABHPR010134440.1, from coordinate 33,830 downwards.
TCTTTTGTTTAACCCCTTACCTGTTCTCAAATATAACACAAGCCAGGCGTAAGTTAAGGGAAATCATATTGAGACCATGGAACAAAGAGTTCTTAAACTTTACGATATAACTCTCAAATGAATCTTAAGCATGAACTCCATGCATGTGAATCCACTGGAGGTGTCTACAACATTCTGTGCTCAAATTTAGGATCACACAAAATCAATCCTTGACTCTTCAAAAATTATAGCCTTGAGAATGATAAGGAGAATGATACTCTTAGTAATTATGTTAAGTATTTCCTACAGCATGTTTCCTGTCAGTTCCAAGTCAACATAACATCCTTGCAACTGCTAGTGGTTCTGGAACACCCTGATCATCGCCCCCCTAATGAAGTAATAACAGTCTGGTTCACAGAAATTTGTGATGCCTCTGTCTCATGCCTCTGTCTAAACCTCCTCGCACCCTAGGCACTTTCCAAGGGAACCACCCTTGAGGGCTGGTAGCCAGAGATGGGTTAGAGCCTGTTAGTTAGGCCAACCTAAGACAGCCACAGTTGCCATATTTGGGGACCCCTGAGGTGGGGACAACAAGATTAGAGCAAAGAACTCTAATTCATGCTAGCAGCCACAAAATAAAATAAAAAGGATGGTAAGAGGTGGGTAAGGCCAAAAGCACTGGGACATGCCTTAAGCAAACAAAGAGCTGTGACATGTGCAGAGAGCACTCTGGCCAGAGGAAACCTGACCCATAAACTCCAAACTAGAAAGGATGATGTGCAGCCCCTGAGCTAACCAAGAAATGCCACAATAGCTAGGAGCAGAGTCTGCCAAAAATTCACATATGTGAACCATAGCCCTTTGTTTAATAAATGAGAGATTGCTTGCAAACCTCCTGGAGTCTGCGCCATTAACTCTGTATCTGCTCACCCCCTGCCCCCAGAATCAGAGACAGCGGGACCCCAGCTGCAGAGTCAGCAACAGTAGCACCTGCCTTTAATCCCAGCATTTGGGAGGCAGAGATTCACCCAGACATCTATGAGTTCAAGGCCAAAATGGGAACAGAGCTAGGTGTGGTGACACACATCGTTAAACTCAGCACTAGTTAACCATAGAGGTCTGGAGGTCTGTACAGACAGAAAGGAAGTGATAGAGCTGGGAAGAAAAAGGAAGTGATGTAGCGGGGTGGAGAGAAGAAGTGAGATGGCAGAGCACAGAAAATTATATAGGTATGAGTATATAAGAAGTACTTCACTTGAGCTGAGGATTTCCTAGTGGTAAGAACTTGTGGCTGGCTTGTTCTATTACTCTGATCTTTCAGCTTTGACCCCAATATCTAGCTCCAAGGTTTTTATTGTAAGACCTTTTAGGATTCGTGTTACATCTGGTGACCCAATGTTTCTGGCATAGACTCATGAAAAAGCCACTTGCCTCAGGCTCAGGCCAGAGTTGCACACAGCTGGAGTCTGCACCCCATTTGAGCTGGAGTCTCTTTGGCTTCTTTTCTACTGGTGCGTAGTGGGCACTCTCTAGATCCCCATCTTGGACTGCTATCACACTAGGTAGCTGCCTTGAAACTGCCTCAGGCTTATACTGTTCTTCTACTGTTCTGTTCAGCAAAGTTGGTGATTCAGTTTTGATTTCTTAATGGGAGAAATTAGTTAAAAGAGAATTGTTTTTCCCACATAAAATAATGGGAAGCATTTTTACAATGTGGTGTATTTGGTCTCTTTTTGATAACAAATTAAGCAGTTTGAAAATGGAACAATTGAATGAGAGTATAATTAATGTTGATGGGATTTACATAACATCAATTATGAATATTATTGGATTATTTTTGCTTTATCATCAAAAAGGTTGGTTAATAAGAGTGCCAAGATAAGAGTTTTAGAAAAACTTGTTAAAACAGATAATAGAGATATTCAGAACCAGACAGAAGAATTTAAAGGTAAACCTATCTCAGCATTGCATTATACAGTTACAGAGAAACAGCCTAAGGCTTTCAAACAGCCAACCTTAATCTATCCAGTACCCTTACAAGAACTGCCAAATGTTCAAGGCTGTGTATAAGCTGATCGGATTCCTGTACAAATGTTAGATTTGAGGAGATTCAAGGAAGCTATAGTCTCATATGGTATGCATTCTCTGTTTATAAAGCAAATGCTAAACTTGTGGTCAACCTGCAATAGAATTATCCCTCAAGACTGGGAAGATTTGATTACAGATGTTTTAGAAGCTGGAACCAAGTTACAATAGAGGACCTTGTGGAAAGAGGAATCTAAGACTATAGAACAATGATGTAGGGCTAGAGTTATGGATATTTCCCAAGATCAACTTATTGGAGGAGGCAATTATTCTGTCACACAAGGACAATCTTTATATAATGATCACACCCTGATTTTATGCCACATAACAGCCTTGAATGCTTGAGACAGAATTGAAGAAGTAGGAAAGAAAATTGAGTCTCTTACAGAAGTTATACAGGGCCCAAAGGAAACCTTCACTGATTTCTTAAAAACGCTATCTTCAGTAGTAAATAGAATGAAACCAAATTCAGAAGATAGGCAGATAATAATTGAATCTCTGGCTTTTGAAAATGCTAATACATAATGCAAAAGGGTAATTAGGCCATAAAAGGCAAGATTAACACCCTTGGAGGAATAGATCTGAGATATAATTAATATTGAATCACATGACCATGATGATGCTTGGATAGGAGAGGTGATTTCCAGAGGTTTGAAGAAAAATAGTAATGTCAGATGTTTCAAAAGTGGTAAATAATGTTACAAAAAAGGATCTGTAAACAAGTCATTACTAGAAACAATGTATTTTAAGGAATAATCCCAACAGAATGCACCTCCCTTCTGGAATATGCAGAAGGTGTGGTAAAGGCAAACATTGGACTAACAAATGTAGATCTACAAGTGACAGACAAGGTAATCTTTTGCCTTTTCCATCAGAAAACTCCATGAGGGGCCTCTTGCAACCTCCTAGGACAAATTCAGTTCAGTCTTTTCTTGCTATCATAGAAGAAACCCCTTCTCAGAGCAATTAAACAACCAAATGCCTCAGGGTGATAGAACAGCTATAGCAGAGAGAACAAAAAAATCAGGAGAAACCATAAAGCGAATATTTTGGCAAACTTCTATAAATGAACAAGAACCAAAATTAAACATATGAATAACTGACATTTTCATTCAAGGTCTTGTAGACACAGGTGTGGATGTAACAATAATTGCACCAGAATGTTGGCATTCAAATTGGACTCTTCAGGTGGCAAATGTTTGCCTGTTAGGGATTGGTACATTGTCTCAAGTGCAACAGAGCACAACATGGCTTGCATGTATAGATTCAGAAGGACAGAGAGGAAAAGTAAAGCCATGTGTGACTAATGTAGATATGAATTTATGTGGTCATGGTCTATCACAAGAATGGAATACCCAGATTAACATTCCTCCAACCTCAGAAACAAACCATAAACTAACACATGTATAGTGGTATTCTATTTGTACTGAAATGTGATTTTATTTGTATGTTAATAAATAAAGTTGCCTAGGGGTCAGAGCTATTAGCAAGCCATAGCAAAAGCCAGGGCGGTGGTGGTGCACGCCTTTAATCCCAGCACTTGGTAAGCAGAACTAGGTAGATCTCTGTGTGTTCAAGGATACAGCCAGCATTGGAGACACACGCCCTTAATCTCAATACCAACCATAGAAGACTTGGAGGTCTGTACAGAGAGGCAGTGATGAGGCAGTCACGTAGTTGGGTTTACAACCAATGAGAAGGCAGAACAGAACTCTTATTTAAAGTCAAACGAACAGGAAGTAGTCCCTTTTGGAGAGGTCTCTTGGCGGGAGAGGTTAGCTGGCGGAAAGCGGGTAAGACTCTTAGCTCTGACCTCTTTGGCTTTCATCTTTACATTGGCTCTGTGTCTCTTATTTAATAAGGCGGTTGGTTACATCTGCACACATGTTTCTGAAAAAATGTTAGAAGGTATAAAGAACAGTCATCGACCATCAAGATTGTACAGGAGGAACAGGGTACAACAGCTGCTGATATTTCAAACACAGTGAGAACCCTACCTTTAAAATGGTTAACACACAAGCCTGTATGGGTTCAGCAATGACTTTTAACAACAGAGAAACTACAGGCCTTAGAACAGCTGGCACAAGAGTAGTTAAATGCTCAGCATATTGAAAAATCAACCAGCCCTTGGAATTCTCCTGTATTTGTTATTAAAAGAAATCTGGTAACTGCAATAAGGTAATAGATCTAAGAGCAATTAAGAAGGTAATACAGTCAATGGGCTCTCTACAATCTAGAATTTCTTTGCCTACTCTGTTACCTAAAGGATGGACTCATACTTATTGTAAAAGACTGTTGTTTCTTCTCAATTCCTTACAAGAAAAAGACAGAGGAAGTTTTGCCTTCACGGTACCTACTTATAATAATTCCCAGCCATTCACAAGATATCAGTGGAAGGTTATCCCACAGGGAATGTTAAATAGCCCAACCCTGTGCCAATATTTTATATTATAGCCATTGGACGTAATATGCAAACAATTTTTGACATCTATAATTCATCACTACATGGATGATATTTTACTAGTGGTTTCAAATGCAGATACTTTAGAAAGAATGATTGAAGAAGTAAGGAAATTTTTTCCTTGCTGGGGACTACAAATTGCTCCTGAAAAGATACAAAGAGGATATTCTGTTAATTATTTAGAATATAAAATAGGTCTACAAAAAATTAGACCAGAAAAGGTGCAAATTAGGGTAGAATTATTATGGATACTTAATGACTTTCAAAGATTATTCAGAGACATTTCCTATCTATGGACCACTATTAGGGAAAAAATGATGAACTGAATAATTTGTTCAAAACCTCAGATGGTGACAAGGACTTAAATAGTCCAAAAGAATTATCAGCTGAAGCTGAAAAAGGTTGTCTTTGGTGGAAAAGAAAATTCAGGATGCACATGTGGATCGTGTGGAATCAAAGCTTGATTGCATTTTGTTTAATTTACCCTCTAAGCACTCTCCTACAGGAATTTTAATGCAGAGGAAAGATAGTATATTGGAATGGATATTTCTACCAAATAGACACAGTAAAAAAATTAAAAATGTATATGGAAAAGACCTCTGAGTTGATTTTAAAAGGAAAATTGAAACTTCATCTATTAGAAGGAATAGACTCAGCAGAAATTGTAGTATATTTAAATAATGATGAAATTGACAACTTGTGGACAGAAAGTGAACCTTTGCAAATAGCTTGCAGTTATTTTGGGGCAGAGATTAACAACAAATATCCCAAAAGCAATAGAATTCAACTTATAAAGAGAGCTAAATGGATCATGCCTCGTGTTTTAAGGGAAACCCCGCTATCTGGAACCCTTACATTTTATACAGATGCAAACAAACAAGGAAAAGCAGGTTACAAATTAGAAAATTTAAAAAAAATGGTACAAAGTGCTTACAATTCAGTTCAAAAATTGGAATTATATGCTATTCTGCTGGTATTAATAGATTTTTGAAACCTCTCAAGATAGTTACTGACTCTAATTATGATGAAAGAGTAGTATTGCATATTGAGACTGCAGAATTTATCCCTGATTAATCAGAATTAACTTCATTATATATTCAGTTGCAGGAAATAATCAGAAATAAGAATCATCCCTTATATATAACTCACACCTGATCCCATATGAGTCTGTCAGGACCTCTAGCACAAGGTAATGACAAGATTCATAAACTATTGATAGAAAATGTGCTGGAGGCCTTGGAATTTCTTTTTAAAAAATCAGGTCAATAGTAAGTGTTTAAAAAAGGATTTTTCCATAACCTGGCAACAAGCCAAGAAAATTATAAGGAAATGTCCTACTTGTCCTTTTTGCAATCAAACTCCATTACCTGCAGAATGTAAACCAAAGGGCAATCAGAAGAATGAAGTCTGGCAGATGGATGTGTTTCATTTTGTAGAATTTGGAAAATTGAAATATGTACACCACACTGCTGATAACTATTTAGGATTTCAATGAGAAACTGTTCTGAGTTCCCAAAAGGCTGATTCTGTAATCACAAATTTGCTAGAAACTATGGCCATCATTGGTATACCTGGACAAATGAAAACTGACAATGCTCCAGCATATTTGTCTGGTAAAATGAAACAGTTTTTTGATTATTACAATATAAAGCACATTACAGGTATACCACATAACCCTATAGGCCAAACAGTTATAGAAAGATCAAACAGAACTCTAAATGATATGATAAAGAAACAGAAAGTGAGCCGGGCGGTGGTGGTGCACACCTTTAATCCCAGCACTCGGGAGGAAGAGCCAGGTGGATCTCTGTGAGTTCGAGGTCAGCCTGGGCTACCAAGTGAGTTCCAGGAAAGGCGCAAAGCTACACAGAGAAACCCTGTCTCGAAAAACCAAAAAAAAAAAAAAAAAGAAACAGAAAGTGGTAACAAAAATACCCAAAAATAGACTGCATAATGCTCTAATAACTGAATTTTCTCAATGCTAATGATAAAGGAACAATAGCTGTAGAAAGACATTGGATAATAGAAAATCTACAGAATTAAATCAGCATCTATACTTTAAAGATGTGCTGACCGCAGAATGGAAACCAGGATATGTGTTATGATGGGAATGAGGTTTTGATTGTGTTTCTAAAGGAGAAGATAATCTATGGATATCATCAAAATTGATAAACATTCCATTTGAGCAAGAGAGACCTCTTAATTAGAAGAGGAGATAGTCCATTAACCAGCATGACCAGTCAATTTAAATTAACTGCTATCACTAACAAATGCTTTTCATTTAATCAGATATAACTCATCAAAAGGGAACCTCTCCAAAGTTAGTCTTGGGGAAGTGTTTTTGTTTTAGTCTTTCAGGAGAATGAAGGCTAAGGAATCTGAAGAACACTGAACAAATGAGACATCTGAAGAAAAAAGACAAATCATTCAGAAAAAAATGTCCCAAGAAAAAGAGTAAATTTGCATATTAGTATACCACATATAAACTTTCATAAGTTTTCCTAAATATTTGTTTCTGGTCTTCTCTACAGACACTTGACACAAATGTAATCCCAGTTCAATTAAAAATTAAAGCTGGCTTTGGAGTTGGAAAAAGGCTCCTTCGTTCTCAAAACCCAAGGATGTTTGTTAAAAGGAAAATGCAAAATCTCTGTATCATGTCAGAAGAGACATCTGACATGGGACAGAAGAAAACCAAAATTAAGGGACTCTTCTACTGCCATTAATCTCAATTCTTTGGTTATATTTTGATACTTTAAACTTTTCTTAAGGTATGAATTTTATATCAAAATTTATAACATTAATATATATATTTATATATTAACCTGTTATGATATAAATGGTCTTATAGAGTACTAACTAATTCTAGAAAAAAAGGCTTCATTTAGCTGCCCTTACATGCTTTTGTGTTGGAGTCTCTATCAGTTTTCTGCAGAGAATCATGACCAGGCCTAACAGCAAATTTGAAGTCTCCAGAAAGATAATGGTGCCTCACAATCATGATTCCACATGGACAATAATAATACCACTAAGCTGGCAAACATCACCGAAAGATCAGCTTTGGACTACAAACTGCTCAGGACAATTTTGATATGGCTAGCTGAGATGATCCTGCCTCACAGACTACTAAAACAAGGACTTAAGATAAGCCCTCTGCTTTTGCATTATGCAGAAACTGGAAAACAAATGATACAGCTACCTCTCTCAGGACTTGACAATTAACAATTTTTTTTCAGGATCCCCTAAGGATGTCTTCACCCAAAAACAGAAGAAAGCAATTTTAAGAACATGATGCCCACATTCCCAAGAGGTGGGGTGGGTGGTTTTTGGTCTTTCTATTGGTTTTGGATAATTGTTATTGTTTAGGAGAGCTGGTTACAAGTTGTTATTGTTAATGGTCAAGAAAAAGGCTAAAGAATGGAGATTAGACTTAACGTTCTTATTTGAAATAAAAGAAAAAAGAGGATATAGATTAGAGGTAGATTATTGAATCTACTCTGGAAAAAAAATATAGGAATGATAGAATAAAGGGTAGATTATTGAATCTACTCTGAAAACAAAAATGGAGGATATAGATATGATATAGATAAAAAGCTTTCCCTATTTGCAGATGACATGATAATATACTTGAGTGACCCCAAAGATTCAACCAAGGAACTGATACAGTTTATAAACACCTTCAGCAACATAGCAGGATACAAGATCAACTCAAAAAAATCAGTAGCCCTCCTATATACAACTGACAAACAGGCTGAGAAGGTAATCAGAGACACATCACCCTTTACAATAGCCACAAATGATATAAAATACCTTGGGGTAACACTAATCAAGCAAGTGAAGGACCTATATAACAAGAACTTCAAGTCCCTGAAAAACGAAATTGAAGAAGATGTCAGAAAATGGAAAGATCTCCCATGCTCATGGATAGGCAGGAATAACATAGTAAAAATGGCAATTTTAACAAAAGCTATCTACAGATTCAATGCAATCCCCATCAAAATACCAACACAATTCTTCACAGACCTGGAAAGAATAATATTCAACTTCATATGGAAAAACAAAAAACCCAGGATAGCCAAAAGAATTCTGTACAATAAAACAACCTCTGGAGGCATCACAATCCCTGACTTCAAGCTCTACTATAGAGCTACAGTAATAAAAACAGCTTGGTACTGGCATAAAATCCGTCATGTGGACCAATGGAATAGAATTGAAGACCCTGACATTAATCTGCACACCTATGAACATACAATTTTTGACAAAGAAGCCAAAAGCGTACAATGGAAAAAAGAAAGCATCTTCAACAAATGGTGTTGGCATAACTGGATATCAACATGCAGAAGGCTGCAAATAGATCCATATCTGTCACCATGCACAAAACTTAAGTCTAAATGGATCAAAGACCTCAACATAAATCCAACTACTCTGAACCTGCTAGAAGAGAAAGTAGGAAGTAGTCTCGAACGCATTGGCATAGGAGATCACTTCCTAAATATAACACCAGTAGCTCAGACACTGAGAGAAACAATCAATCAATGGGACCTCTTGAAACTGAAAAGCTTTTGTAGAGCAAAAGATACGGTCAACAAGGCAAAGCGACAGCCCACAGAATGGGAAAAGGTCTTCACCAACCCCACATCTGACAGAGGACTGATATCCAGAATATATAAGGAACTCAAGAAATTAGACATCAAAATGTCCAACAGTCCAATTAAGAAATGGGCTATAGAACTCAACAGAGAATTCTCAGCAGAGGAAACACAAATGGCTGAAAGACATTTAAGGAATTGTTCAACATCCCTAATTATCAGGGAAATGCAAATCAAAACAACTCTGAGATACGACCTTATGCCAGTCAGAATGTCTAAGATCAAAAACACTGAGGATACCTTGTGCTGGAGAGGATGCGGAGCTAGGGGAACTCTCCTCCACTGCTGGTGGGAATGCAAGCTTGTACAGCCACTGTGGAAATCAATATGGCAATTTCTTAGAAAATTGGGAATCAATCTCCCCCAAGATCCAGCTATACCACTCTTGGGCATATACCCAAGGAATGCTCAATCATACCACAAGGGCACTTGCTCAGCTATGTTCATATCAGCATTGTTTGTAATAGCCAGAACCTAGAAACAACCTAGATGTCCTTCAACCGAAGAATGGATAAATAAACTGTGGTACATATACACAATGGAATACTCCTCAGCAGAGAAAAGCAATGACATCATGAGGTTTGCAGGCAAATGGATGGATCTAGAAAAAATCCTCCTGAGTGAGGTAACCCAGACTCAAAAAGACAAACATGGTATGTACCCACTCATAGGAGAATACTAGTTGTGGAATAAGGATGACTGGATGGCTACTCACAACACCAGGGAGGCTACCTGGAAAACAGGACCCCAAGAAAGACACTGGGATCGCCTCATGCTAGAAACCCCATCCAATGACTGAGGGAACTGGATGCAGATATCCAAGGTCAGGCCCTGGGTGGAGCTCCGGGAGTCCAATTGGTGTGAAGCAGGAGGGTTTATGTGAGCAAGAGTTGTTGGGACCAGGGATGGATGGAATACAGGGACGAGTGGCCAAACGAATGGAAACACATGAACTGTGAACAAATGGCTGAGGGTCCCCCAACTGGATCAGGCCCTCTGAATGGGTGAGACAGTTAATTGGCTTGATCTGTTTGGGAGGCATCCAGGCAGTTGGACCAGGTCCTGTGCTCAGTGCATGAATTGGTTGTCTGAAATCTGGGGCTTAGCAGAGATGCTTGGCTCAGCCTGGGAAGAGGGGACTAGACCTGCCTGGACTGAGCCCACCATGTTGATCTCAATCCTCGGGGGAGTCTTTGCCCTGGAGGAGATGGAAATGGGGGGTGGGCTGGAGGGAGGGGGGCGGAGCGGGAAGGGGGAGAACGGGGGAATCCATGGCTGATATGTAAAGTTGAATTATATTGTAAAATAAAATAAATAAAAAAAGAATGAGAAAACTTCAAAAAAGGTAAATTATTGAATCTACTTTGAAAAAGCAACTACTAGTTTTAAATATTTTACATTGGATTGGATTTTTGTATATTGTATACAAATTATGTATATTGATACAAATTTGAGGTTGGTTTTGTTAGAAAATATATCTTCAAATCTTTCAGAGATCTACAGAATATAGCATTTAAGATGTTTTAAAAGCATAGATTTTTTTATGACTTTTAGACATGTCTGCTCCTAGCAGCACCAATCTACTTCAAAGAAAATATGTGCATTGAAGAACCTCCACACAGAAATTACTTTCATTGTGGCAAAAGTTAACCACTGGCCAAGAAAGTACCCTTGCATTGACTGCTGACAGTATGCTGTCCAAAATGGACAAGTAGGACATAAAAAAAAGGACTGCCAATTTTTGCCAACACAAGTGTGGTTCCAGCTTTGGCAACAGGCATCCTCTGAGGCCAGGGCAATAATTGCTGAAGTGGCTTTACAATCCAGAAAAGGTACAGTGCCCCTTACTTCAAAGGCCGCTGAACAGGCAGTGGGCTGATGGCTCCTGATGTGCAGTAGAACAGTAGCTGAAGCAGTTAGTTATTCTTAGAGCAGTAACAAATCTGATGAAATCTGGCTTCTCAATGGTAGGCTGACATTTTATAAAGCAGATGAAGCCATCGACAAGCCAAGAAGAATGGAAAGCCAAATCCCCCCAAACACCAGCAATTTCCAGAATTTAAAATCCTGAATCATAACATGACACTTGCACAATTCAAGTTTATCTGGTACATGATATACTCACATTGAATGTTGGGTCGAGCTGTAGGCCTTGTGTACACTCTACTTCCCAAATGAGTCAGTCAGATATGCTAAGTCTGTAGGCTGAAGATGATGTCTCAATGTTGCAGAGAATCCTCAGGAGACTTCCAGTAAGCTGGCTGTTTCTGTCATAACTCACAATTTTTGGAAGTCGCTTGTTTGCACTTCTGTTTTACTAGGTAATATTACTTTCTTCTCGGGTTGCTGAGGGAGTTGAAGATTACATAGTTGTAGTTAGTTTTCCTTGTTAATAAATTCAGAAAAGAAACTCACTAAGAAGTGTAAAGTGGATAAATTTGAAAGACATCATAAGATAGTTTTCTTTTGGTAATAGAAGATAGGATAGAAAGTGAATTAGGGACATTTTGGACACACCAAAATAGGAAAGATAATGGAATATTGTTGAATCAGTTGAGATTTTATCACTTTACATGAGTTTATATGTTTTCTAATGTTTATGCTGTTCTTGAAATCCAACTTTATTCTATGGTGCACTGTGGTGATATATTTTTTGTGCTGAAATGTGGTGATAATTTATTTGTGCTTTAATAAAGCTTGCCTGGAGATCAGGGGAAAAGGCCAGCCATTTTAAGTAAACATGGAAGTCAGGCAGTGGTAGCACACACCCTTAATCCAATCATTTATCAGGCAGGGTCTTTGTGTTCAAAGTCATACTAGGAAATAGAGCCAAGCGTGGTGACACATGCCTTTAATCCCAGTACTAGCCATAGAGACCTGGATGTCTGTACAGACAGGCAGTGACAAGGAAGTAAGGGAGCTCACCAAAGAGCCAATGAGAGGGCAGAAAAGCAAGACATATAAAGGAGTGGGTAGACAGGAAGTAGGTCACAATTGGAAGCTGCAGAATTGGTGAGGTATGGTATGGTTGGCTGGTGGCTCTCCCTCTTTCCCTGATCTCTCTAAGGTTTTCCCCCTATATTTGGCTCCATGTTTTTTTTTTTATTTAATAAGACTACTTAGAAATTTGTCTACAGTGATCTGAAATGGTACAGGAGGTTATTTCAGTTTTCTTGTATCTGTTGAGAATTGTTTTGTTAGAACTATGGGGTCCACTTTGGAGAAAATTCTGTGAAGTGCTGAGAAGAAGATATATTCTATTTTGTTTGGATGAAATGTTCTATAGGTAGCTATTAGCTCCATTATTTCTCTGTTTATTTCTCACCTGGGTGACCTGCCTATTGGTGAGAGTCTTCCACATTTAATGTGAATCATTTGATTTGTGATTTAAGATTCAGTAATGTTTCCTTTACTAATTTGTGTTTGCTTGTGTTTGAGACATAGATGTTAAGAATTGTGATGTCTTCTTCGTGAATTTTTCCTTTGGTGAGTATGAAATGTCTTCCATTTCTTTCAATTAATTTTGATTGGATCTATTTTGTTAGATGTTAGAATAGGTGCCTCAGCTTGCTTCTTAGGTCTATTTGCTTGAACAATCATTTTCCAACCTTTTACTCTGAGGCAATGTCTTTCTTTGATGTTGTGGTCTGTTTCATCTAAGCAACAGAAGGATGGATCCTGTTCTCATATCCATTTTGTAAGTCTGTGTTTGTTTATTGGGGAAATGACTCCATTGATATTGAAAGATTTTAATGACCAATTATCTTTTATTATACTTATTTTGTTTTTATGGTGGTAGTAGCAGCAGCAGTAGTAGTAGTAGAAGTAGTAGCAGTAGTGTGTGTGTTTCCTTTCTTTGGGTTTTGCTGGTGTGAGATTATTTATTGCTTGTGTTTCCATGGGTGTAGCTAACTGCCTTTGGTTGGTGTTTTCCTTCTAGTACTTTCTGTAGGGTTGGATTTGTGGATAGATATTGTTTAAATTTGACTTTTTCATGAAATATCTAGTTTTCTTTATCTATGGTGATTGAAATTTTGCTGAGTATAGTAGACAGGGCTGGTTTCTCTGTGGCTTAGATTCTGCAAGACATCTGTTCATGCTCTTTGGGTTTTTAGAGTTTTCATTAAGAAATCAGGTATAATTCTAATATATCTACCTTTATATATTATTTGGCTTTTTCCACTAGCTAGTTTTAATGTTATTTCTTTTTTCTGTATGTTTATTTTTGATTATTATGTGATGTGGGGACTTTCTTTTCTTGTCAAATCAATTGGTGTTCTGTAAGCTTGTTGTACCTTTTTTAAGTTAGGAAAATTTTCTTCTACGATTTTATTGAAAATACTTTCTGGTCCTTTGAGCTGGGATTCTTTATATGTTCCTATTATTCTTAGATTTGTTCTTTCCAGAGTGACCCAAATTTCCTGTTTTGTTTAAAATTTTTTTAACATCAACAATTTCTTTGACTGATTAACCTCTTTCTTCTGTAGTATTGTCAATGCCTTAGATTCTCTCTTCCATCTCTTGCATCTGTAGTTCTTGTTCTCTTACCCATATTTTTCAATTTCCAAAATTTCTTCCATTTGTGTTTTCTTTTTTGCTTCTATTTCTACTTTTAGGTCTTAACAGTTTTTTTTTTCACCTCCTTGTTTGTTTTTCTTGGCTCTCTTCCCATTCTTTAAAGGATTTATTGATTTCTTCCAATTTTGTTTTTCTTTTCTTCTTTTTAAGGTTTTTAAATTTTTTCCTCTTTACGAACCACTATTATCTTCATAATGTTAGTTTTAAGGTTGATTTCTTGTGCTACAGCTGGGTTAAAATGTTCAGGTTTTGCTATTACAGGATAGCTGTTCTCTGGGCCGTATTGCCCTTTATGTTGTTGATTGTGTTGATTGGCATCCATGCATCTGAGTGTGAGATGATTTTAGGTCTAGGGGTTGATTCCTGAGTTTGTCTTTGTTGGATGGGTGTTTTGTTCCTTAGTTTCTGTTTCCTCTCTGGTCTTCTTGCCTAATTATGTTGGGGTTTTTGTAACTAGTGAATCTTCAGGTCCAGTAGGGTATCTCCACTGGGAATTTTAGAGCCTGCAAGGCCTCTAGGTTTTTGGTTGCCAATGTTGTCTCTATCGTTCCATGTACCTGTGTGATCTCTGAGTTTCTTGGTACCTGTTTGGTATCTGGGATTCCTAGTATGGTATGTCCAGCACAGCAGAAGTTGTCTGCCAAGATTGTGGGCTGATTCTACAAGCCAAAATTGTATATGGAACTCATGGGAGGGGATGCAGTCTCCAGAATAAATGTTAAAACTAATAACGTGAAAATGTTTCAACATATAGACCATCAAACATTTTCAAATGATACTGGATACTGGAAAATCAGGAAATAAATGCTTTATTTCTCTTCTAGTTTGTTAATATAAATAAGTTCTGGATAGAAAATGTTTCCCAAATTGCATAAAAAACACATATATTTAAAGTCTAACATTTAAAACCAATTTTGGAACTTGTGAATCAGTTCAGGTGACACAGGTAATTTCTATGCAAGCCTAGCAATCTGAGTTCAAGACATAGAACCCATGTATAAGTGGAAAGAGAGAATTACCTCCTCCAAATCAGCCTATCATCTCCATTTGTATCCATTTATATGCTGTGAAGGCATGCCATTACATACACAACATGCAATTACAAACATAATAATAATATGTAGACAACAATCTCTTTTGATATTTTTAAAACTGCATTTGTCTTTCTTGAGTTCCAGTTCATATAGGGACAAAGCACCCAGGTAGGCAGTGCTCTTAAACAGACACAAACTTATGCTAGGCATACCATCAATCATAATGAAAATGAAAATCAAAACCACAATAGGAAAAAATGTCATAACTATCAGGATGACTAAATGATTTATTATTTCATTAGTTTTGTGTTACTATAACAAAATATCTTAATTCATGAAATTTACATAGATGAGTGATGTATTGTGGCTTATAATTTGCAAGGCTGAAATTCTAAATTATCTTAGAAATAAATTTATCTATTTTATTGATATTTCCAAGGTCTCATGTTTTGAATTCTTTGACATTCTTTACTGAATTTTTATAATTTTTACTGATTTCTATGGTTTTCTATCATTTGCTTTCTCCTTTAATTATATTGGCTTTTTGTATCTATTTCCATTAGTTCTCTAGTTTCTAAAGTAAGAATATAGATTATTAGATTCAGATATTTTTTTAATATATGCACTCAACATTACAAAATTTTTTGATTACAATGTTCACTATTTTAATCAGAGTTTGAAAACTGATGTTTTCATTTTCATTCAAAACATTTAAAAATATATTCTTGGGAATTGCTATACTCAAAGACAATTTAGAACTGTATTATCTAAATTGTTTTGTATGTGGGGGGTCTAGCTATCACTGGGTCAAGTTACATTTTAATAACATGGTGATCTGTGGCCATTTTGATGTGAAACATTCCACAAACACTCTTGCGATAGAGACTTGTAGATGAATTTCTAAATGGTCTTATTAATAGAAAACATGGAGCCATATATAGGGGTGAAAACCTGAGAGAAATCGGAGGAATAGGAACAGGCACATGCTAACCTTACCTCACCAACCCCACAGCTTCCAAAAAGTGAGCTAATTCCTGTCTACCCATGCCTATATGCCTTTCTGTTCTGTCATCTGATTTGATCTCTCTATCCAGCAACATCACTTCCTCTTCCTGCCCAGCTCTATCACTTCCTGTCTGTCTGTAAAGACCTTCAGTCCTCAATGGTTAACTAGTGTTGGAATTTCAGGTGTACACCACCACGCCTGGTTCTATTCCCAATGTGGCCTTGATCTCACAGATGCCTGTCTGCCAAGTGGTAGGATTAAAGGTGTGTGCTACCATTGCTTGACTTCTGTATAGTGGCTGGCATTTTCCTTTGATCCCCAGGCAAATTTTATTGGGAGACACATTATATTGAGGGACATAATACATCACCACATTTCCCGTTTTTGTCTAATAAAAGGTAAAAGAAAATGTTTTAATTAATAAAAGAAAATTATATAAAATAAGTACAATAACTATATACAATATATACAAGCAATAAATACATCAACAATGTCTAGTCCATTTGCATTTGACAAATTCAATGAAAATATTCCATTATCTATCCTATTTTGGTGAGTCCAAAATGTCCCTAATTCACTTTCTATCCTATCTTGTATTACAACAGAAAGCTATTTTATGATGTCTTTCAAACTTATACACTTAACACCTCTTAATGAGTTTCTTTTTTGAATTTTTTAGCAAGAAAAACTATAACTATAACTATCTAATCTTCAACTCCCTCAGAGACCGAAAAGGAAATAATATTGCTTAGTAAATTAGGAAGTGCAAACAAGCGACTTCCAAAAAATGTGAGTTATGACAGAAACAGAGAGCTTCCTGGACAGTCACCTGAGATTTCTCTGCAACATTGGGGCCTCTTCTTCATTCTAGAGGCTTAGCATATCTGACAGACTTGTTTGTGAAGTAGGATGTACTCAAGGCCTACAGCTCAAGCCCACATTTGGTGCAAGCATTCCACATACCAGATAAACTTGAATTCCACTAGTGTCAAGTCATGATTCAGGATTTTAAATTCTGGAAACTGCTGTTGGTTTTGGAATTCAGCTTCTCATTCTTCTTGGCTTGTGGGTGACTTCATCCCCTTTATTAAAGGTCAGTCTACCACTGAGAGACAAGATTTCATCAGACTAGTTATTCTTCGAAGAATAACTGTTCCAGCTACTGTTCCACTGCAAACTAGGAGCCATCAGTCCACTGCCTGCTTAGCTGCCTTCAAAGGAAGGGTCACTGTACCTTTTCTGGATTGCAAAACCACTTCAATGTTGGTGCTATATAGTCCTGGTCTCAGAGAATGCCTGTTGCCAAAGCTGCAACCACACTTGTCTTGGCAAGGATCAGTAGTGTTTTTTTTGCATGTGTGTGTTCTGCTTGTTCATTTTAAATAGCATACTGTCAGCAGTCGATTTGAGGGCACTTTCTTGCTCAGTGGCTAACTTTTGCCACAATGAAAGTTACTTCCATATACAATTTCTTCAATGCATATATCTTTTCTGAAGTAGATTGGTGCTTCCAGGAGCAGACATGTCTCATAGTCATAAAAAAAGAGAAAAATATCTATGTTATTAAAACATCTTAAATGCCATATTCTGTAGATCTGAAAGATTTGAAAATTACCTGTCTATCTAAAATATATCTCTGCTTGACTTTGAAAACATACCTAATATGACTACAAGTTCAATTGTAATGTCTACTTTCATTTCTTTATATCCTAATAGTTGGTAATAATAATATTCAAGTGCCACAGTCATACCTGAATGGAATGGCAGAAATCATAAAGCCAGCACAGCTGCTTGATAAAGATCCAGCAAAGCTGAGCCACATGATGGCTGCCATGCTACCTTTGGTTTTCATCTCCACCTGTTACATACTTGGGGCACTTTTAATATTTGTACAATTTGGGGATGTTGGGTTGATGGAAAATTCCTTATAAATCATTTATGCCTTCTCCCAGGAATGCTGCTTCTAAGCTTATCCAGGAAAGTCCTGAACATACTATCCCCCCTACACTTTGAGGGGGATATCCTTATCTACTTGAAGGTCTTCCTTATGCCTTGGAGGTTGTGACACATAAAGAAGAAGCCAGAGGTCTCTTTATGAGGCTATGAGACATTCTTGAAACATCTGTCCCTCTACTTACACAGGAACAAGATATTCAAAACAAAGTAAAATTAAAAAGGTCAACAAGATCCAGTGGGCTAGAGGAGTTGGCCACAGTTCAGATTACAAGCCTTTTCCCACTGTACACTCAGACAATTACGTAGCACACAACTCCGCCCTACATAGAGACATATTGATAAGTAAAGTATGGAGTGGAAAGATGATAAAAGTACGAGATGTTAGGACCTCCCTCTCTTAGAAGTTAGCTCATGTAGAGCCACTATAATGTCATATGACCAAGGAACAACAGAATGCCAGGATTAGACATATAGACAAATTCTATAAGGATATAAATGTGAACATTGATTGTGTTATGCCATAATTTAAATAATAACTGCAGCAGTTTTAGACTGAGGATTTTTCCTGAGTGCTCTGACCACTAAGAGTTAATGATACATTGCTTGAGACGTGGCAAAATGACCAGGATGGTTGAAGATTTTTGTTTTGGTCTAGTGTCCTTGAAGCAACCAAAGCAACCAGCCTGAGCCAGGCTGTCATATGCCTCTAGATTCTCAAAAAGTGGGTTATAGGGTTTATGAGTAAGAATGATAACTCTGTTTACTAACGATGTCAAAACTTGAGGGAAAATGATTGGAAATGATAACTCTGTTCTGTCATAGTTTATTAATGATGACTAAAAGATGAGCAAAAGGAAGTAAAACACACGTCCAAAAACAAAAATGATATGATCTATGTTTTGGAACATCATAAATGTATCCCTGCTAACTAAATTCAGTATAAATAAAGAAACATTCTGGCTGCTAGTCAGTCAGGCTGCAAGATTCTCCTGACTACCATGGCCTGGCTCACTGCTTTCCCCGCAGACTCCTTACACCCTCTATTGGACCCATTCACCACCGGGGGTGGCTCCCGCCATTCAAGGATTAGGAAATTGCATTACATTGTTAAATGCACTGAATAGGTAAGATACTTTGAACAAGGTTAGAAATATATGTACAGTATTTTCTAACAAAATCAATCTCAAATTTGTATCAATATACATAATTTGTATACAATACACAAAAATCCAATCCAATGTAAAATGTTTAAAAATAGTACTTGCTTTCTAACTGCAGATTCATGTAATTTGCTTGCAGCATGATCACATAATCTATGCACATGCGTGGCATAGCTAGGTAATCTCATATGTGGATGTGTGATGGAATCCATAAAAAGTGGGTCACAGACCCCTCCCCTCTCTCTTCCTGCAGGACCATTTCTCATAGGCCTAAGCACTCCCTTCTCCTTATAAACTCTTACTGTGTGTTTTGTTGTGCCTCGTGGGTTTTCTCGAATGGTAAACAGGGCAGCTTAATCAATAACACAGTGCCACATAATAACTAATAATATGGACCTTGGAACTGTCAATTAAAAAAGCAGTTGAGTGCTTTAAGTACTGTTTAATGAGCCATCTTAGTAGAAACACAGAAGACAGTGGTATAGTGTGATTTGAACTACTGCTTCCTGGATCAAGAGGTTACAGAGGAGAAGGATATTAATATGTGGCCTAGAGATCTGCCTTGTGATATTTTGTTGAAGAATGTGGCTGATTTTTGCCCTTGTCTGAAGAGTCAGCCTGAGGCTAAAGTGATGAGATTTGGATTAATTTTTTTAGCAGAAGAAATCTCAAAACAACCTAGTATAGACTGTGTCATGTCTTTATTAATGGTAACTGAGGAGAAAATGAGCACCAGGAAGTGGAATGGAGCTAAACTCTGTGTTCAAGGAGATAAACAGATTAAGAAATTCAGTTAAAGGCATGGTAACCTCAGGGCAAGAACCCACCCAACAAAATTTCTAACTTTTGGAAAGGAACTAAAGAAAAACTGAGTGAGCTGGTGCATACCTTTAATCGCAGTACTTCAATGGTAGATCTATGAGCTTGAGGACAGCCTGGTCCACAGAGAAAGTTCCAGAACAGCCAAGCTTAGCCAATGAAGGTAACTATCAAAAATAGAATGGTGGTGAAGATGTAATGGAAAGATCTCTGAGTTCAAGACCTCCTTCATCTAAAGATCTAGTTTCAGGACAGCCAAGCTTAGGCAATGAAGGAAACAATCAAAAACAGAAAGTTGGTAAAGATGTAATTGATCAAGGGGCCATGTTCTAGCTCTAGTAAGTAGCAAAACTTGGCAGCTTCACCCATGTGGTTCTGGAATTAAGGATAAAAGAAAGAGGCCAGGGAATTTGCCTCTGTAACTGAGAAAAGCGCTGGTGTCAGGCATGTGTCAAGTTGCTATGGTCATGGTGTGTGCCACTGTCTCTTCACAGCAATGGAAACCCTAACTATACTGCTGTGGGATGTTCTGTATGTCAAACGTGTTGCTCTGATTGGTTAATAAATAAAACACTGATTGGCCAGTAGCCAGGCAGGAAGTATAGGCGGTACAAGCAGAGAAGAGAATTCTGGGAACTTGAGGACTGAGAGAGATGCTGCCAGCTGCAGCCATGACAAGCGAGATGTAAGGTACAGGTAAGCCACAAGCCACGAGGCAACTTATAGACTAATAGAAATGGGTTAATTTAAGATATAAGAACTAGATAACAAGAAGCCTGCTGTGGCCATATAGTTTGTAAGCAATAAAAGTCTCTGTGTGTTTACTCAGTTGGGTCTGAGCAGCTGCGGGACTTGTGGGTAAGAAAGCTTTGTCCTTACTTATGGGCCAGGCAGGACTGGAAAATTCTAGCTACACTATACCAAGACAGATACCAAACACACTCACAAAGTTATTCATGAAAGATAGTTTCTAGCCAGGCGATGGTGGCACACATCTTTAATCACAGCACTCAGGAGGCAGAGGCAGGAGAATCTCTGTGAGTTCAAGGCCAGCCTGGACTACAGAGTGAGTTCCAGGAAAGGCACAAAGCTACACAGAAACCCTGTCTCAAAAAGAAAAAAAAGATAGTTTCTGCATCTTCATGAGGTAATTCAGGGATCCCAGCCAGGAAGGTCTTAGGTATTACCATGCTGTTAATTATATATAAATCAGGTTCTTCTTACCAGCTACGAATATGATTTTCCTTATTTGCTTTGCTGAGAAATAAAAGAAACTTTAAAAGGCGACTTTTTCTTAATAAATTTCTCTCTGAAACTTATTGAATGATGTTTGTGTGGGGCCCAAGGTAGCTTGGCTACACTGCTTCCATGAAAGGCTCAATAGAAACTAGCTTTAGTTTCAGTTTACTGTAAGGCAGCTTCCAGTTCTAGGAAAATCCATAAACTGGCACCACCCCAGAATTGGCCAGTCATCATCCAAGGGGAAAATACTTAACATTCCAACCTAATGGGAAAGGACCTGACATTCCAAACATTTCTGACCATTGTAGATAAGATCACCAGATGTCCCTTAACCCATCATACACTTATCCCCCTTTGCCAAGATACCCCTAGACAAATGTCAGCCCATTAGGGTCCTGCACCCTGGAAATCCCCTTACTCCTACTTCTGTTATGATAAAACCCCTACTCTGATGGGGCTTGGAGCTCTCTGCTCACATGCCTGCATTAGACAGATGGAGAGACCAAGCTAGAGTTTGAATAAAGGCTGTGTGATTCAGCATACGGATTCAGTCTCTATGGTAATATTTCAGGACTCCCTATGGTCTGTGCTTAACAGTTTGATAATTGTAATTAAGAATGTTATAAATAAAAATATAATTAGTAAAATAGATTCTGTCAGATTTGTTAAACATATTCAAAAACATTATATATTACTTGTAAGAATTACACTTAAATATAAATAAACATATTAAAATAGAAATACAAAATATAAAAATTAATCAAGAATCACATATTCTTATATTAACTTTCTAAAGAAAAAATAGAAAAAAAAGATTATCAGGAGTAAAAGCAACATTTCATAATAAATATTCTGTAAAAAGATATAGTAGTCTTGCTTGTGTATGTTTTTAATATCAAAGCATGAAACTATGTGAAGTAGAAACTGATAAAACTTCACATAAAAAGAGATAAATTCACTGTTACAGTTAGAGACACAGCACTGTTCTATCAGTAATTGACAGGTGCAGCAAGTAGAAAATCAGTATAGATATAGTTGAACTGAACAGCAACATCAATCAACTGGGTCTAATTGACATTTATAGAGCACTTCATACAACAGAAGGCAAATGCAGTCTTCTCCTACTCACATAGAACATTCATCAAAAATAGATCATAGGTTATATTGCAAAACACACACTAATATATTAAAAGGCCAAATGATACAATATTCTCAATGTGCTAGCCAGTTTTCTAATACTGTAGGAAATATCTAACATTAAATGAATTAGAAACAGCAAAGATTTGGTATAGCATGCAGTTCTAAAGACTTCTGTGTATAACCAATTGGCCTTGTTGGTTTAATTCTGTGTTATGTAGTACATCATAGAGGTGCAAATCCACTTTGTGGTGCAAAGTTGTGGAAGAAATGAGAGAGACATGAGAATCTTAAAATTCCTTTAAGGGAATTCATACTCTTAATGATCTGAAAACTTTATCCTCTCAATGCTTTTCCTATCACTTTAAAACATCAATTTGAGGATCAAGTCTTTATCACAAGAGTGTTTGTGGACTATTTCAGATTTCAGCATATCACCATGTTATTAAAATAAAACATGATCCAGTGATGGCTAGAAACCCTTCCCCACAAATACAATTTATATAATACAATTCTAAATTGCCTTTGAGACTAAATATCCCCAAGAGATATTTTAAGTGTTTTGAACAAAAATGAAAACACTACTTATCAAAATTTGTTTGACACAGTGAAAATATGTAATCAAAATTTGTAACATTGAATGCATTAGAAAGGAACAAATATCTGAATCTAATTATCTATATTCCTATTTTAGAAACTAGAGAACTAATGGCAATAGATACATACAGCAAATTTAAGGAAAGAAGACAAATAGGAAAGACAGAGAACTCACTTTCCTTATAAAAATTCAGTAATCCAAAACCTGGAACTAAACTATCAATAAAATTGACAAAATTATATGTAAGACAAACAAGAAGAAAGAAACACCATTAATTATTTTAAAAGAATGTCTATCAGTACTGATTTTATGGTCATTAAAAAGATCATAAAGCTCTGTCTCCATATTGAACATCACATTATACAAATAGAAACACTGATATTCTGATTAAGAGTAAAGTGATAAAAGATACCAAATTAATAATATATTTCCTAAATAGATGTCAGCAAATTCAGATAAGCTGATTATTCAGTTTGATTTAATGAAGAAATTATATAAATATCCTACAATCTCTACAAGGAAATATATGGAAAGAAATTATTTCTCAGCTTATTTTACAAAGACAGAATTTCTCTAATAAGACAATGGGAATTTATGAAAAGAAAGCCACAAAGCAATATAATTTGGAAATACAAATTAAAAATTTACAACATAATATTTGTGAGTTGAATCCAAGAATATATAAAATAATTATATGCCAAGAATGATTGATTATAGATAACCAAGATTGAATTAAACTAAAAATATAATTTTAAAATCATATTACTTTATAGTAATAGACAAAGAGAATTTAAAGAACCACAAAGTAACTTAAACTATTTTCTCAATTAGTTAAAATTGTTTCAATACCCTATGATAGTAAAGAAAGAAATATACAAAATATGATTCAGGAGTTGGATATGGCTCAGGATGATGCCATGGTAATCATCATCATACTGCACTTATTGGCAGAATTTCAGACAATTTTACCCATTTCTCTAAGACTTGCTGCAGAACCTACAGTTAGTCTACCTGAGATTTAACTGAGCTTAATCACAGTACCTAACAGAGATAACATCACCCCCTAAACAGCAGGAAGCAATTCTAAGAAAACAACACCCCTTCTCCCTTAGGTTTCATAATTCTCAGGGTTATGGATGATGGTTATAGGGTTGGGGGTGAAAGAAAATATTAGACTCAGTATTCCAAAAAAAAGGGGGGATAGAATTAATGGAATGGATAGGTATAAGATATTATGGTAGATTATTGTATGTACTAGTAAACAAATTTAGTAAAATAGCAGCCTTAGATAATTTGCACTGTAATTTGCACTGTTATGGATTCTTATATGTTGATACAAATGTAAACTATTTTTATATTCCTGTTTAAGATAATTTGTATATTGATACAAATACAGAACTATATTTGTTATAATGTACATATATTTCTACTCTTATTTGAAATATTTGTATATTGATACAAATGTAAATTTATATCTGTCATATTTTATGTATGTTCTACTTGTGTTTAGGATATTCAGTATATTGATATATATATTTAAGATTGTTATATTGCATATCGCACTATATATTCCTACCTCTGTTATAAATATCTTTTGTATTGTCACAATTTTGAAATCATCGTTCTTTACTATACATTTGCTTATAGACTGTTTACCTTGTTTACATGAAGCCTTAGTCCTTAGGTTATTTCAGTAGATAAGACTTACAGATTTAGAGTCACCTATACTTGTCATCTCTATAGTTACATTAGTTAGGTTATCCAGATTTACAGATACATAGGTCAGATGGACAGGTAATCTTCAAACACTTCATAGACCTAGAGAATATGGCATTTAAGTAACTTAGAATTCTGTTGACATGAGACACAATTGCTCCTGGCTGCACCAATTTGATCCCGAGAGAATGTTGGGCTTCTAAGACATTTCCAGTTGGAAGTTTGTCTTCTTGGCACAAGATGGCCTACTGGGCAAAGAACTGCCCTTGCTTCAACTGCTGACAGTATGAATGCAAGGCTGTCCTTTCTGGACAAGCGGGACACAAGGAAAGCGACCACTGTACTCTGCCAAGACAGGGTAAGATGGTCTTTCAGAATTCCTGCTTCTGAAAATGGTCTGTCAGATACTCTAGGCCTGTAGCCAATTTGAATGCACCAACAATGCTGAGAAACATTAGGTGACTGTCCAGGCTGTCAGCTGTCTCGGTCTACTCTTGCAAGATTCCTGAAATTTGCTTGCATCCATCAATCATTTCTCAGGTACCATTATATTCCTTCTCAGGTCTTTGATGGGATTGAAGACTAGCACTTATAGTTACAACTTAGTATATATATATATATATATATATGTGTGTGTGTGTGTGTGTGTGTGTGTGTGTGTATGTGTGTGTGTGTGTATATATATACATACATACATATATATATATAAAATCTCTTAGATAGAACATATTAAGTATTAGATTCAGGTTCTTTAGGATAGGACGCCTTTTGGAATGATCTTTGTAACATACAATTTACCTATGCTCTAGACTTCTCTGGATTTTAGTATGTGTTTCTTGCTTGATATTGTTTGCATTGATTGTAGTTCCATCTTATCTAGGTCATTATCCCTCATTACTCCTGGACAATATTTGATAACTATTCCTTTGTATATAATCTTGTATTAAGTTAGAACCTTCTTATTTAGACAAAAAGGGGGAGATGTAGTGGGTAGCCATTCCAGCTTTGGTCTGGAAGTTCCAACCCCCATTAAGGGTTCGGTAACTATCACGCCTACAAGACAGGGCCAAGGGAGGGCCAGAGGACCTGAGATTGGGACACGTGGTGCTCTCTTGTTCCTGGACCTGGACGCGAGAGGTAGACTGAGGACAGTTCTCCAGAGAACACCACTGGACTGCGCTGCGTCTTTTCCAGAACCTGCCACCTACCTATCACTTCATTTGTAAGTTACCCACTAAATAAATCTTCCTTTTAACTATGTGGAGTGGCCTTAGTATTTTCACCAATAGATGGGTGCTTTAGCCCGGTAGATTTATATTTGTATTATTTTTCCTTGTGAGGATTCACATATTCATGCACATATAGTGTATGTTTGTATATCTGTGTGTGTGTATGTTGTTGTTGTTGTTGTTGTTGTTTTTAGTGACTCTAGAGCAAGTTATAGTCCCTTCTTTCTGGCCCTGACTGGAGTAATGTGCATTCTTTATAGTTTATTGATCAATTATTCCCTATAAATATAATATTTATTGATACAGTTCATATGAAGCAGAAAATGGGAAAACAAGAATGGAATTCAGTGAGGAAGGGTTAATAAAGAAGGATTGGTAGTAAAGATGGAAAAATAGCATTAAAGATATTTGAAAGAGCCACAAAGAATCACATTTTAACCTAACATCATAACACACACACACACACATTTTCAGAGTTTCAATAAAATTTGCCATTTGTGTTGATAATGCTCCCTGTCAAGAGTCCTAGATTTTCTAGCAAAAATAACCAGTACCAGACATGAGAGACCTCTTTTATATTTCTTGGTCAGGGAGAGTTCAAGAGTTGCCCAAACAACTGCTGCCCTTGGTTGTCTACCAATAGTTGAAGGTAAGTCTCCACTGCTTAACACACCATACACTTTGAATATAGGACTTCAAGGAATTGATCTGGATCTAACTTGAACACCTCTTTCCTGAGGACTAGTTTTCATAGCATCAGAAGTTGCTGTGAACACTTTCAAATGAGGAAAGCAATCGGTAGTCCTATTCAGTTGTGATGGCAATGAGCTGCTATTGCCATCATTGTATGATAATTCTGAGGGTATAGCATTGGCACACATATTTTGGTGGTAACCAACAGCTGTCTAATTGGAAGTAAGGCTTGTTTAACAGAATGGAAATCATATCTGGCACAGGAAACATGGCCAACAATCCCTGGCTAGTGAGGGCATGGAGCTTAGAGGAGAATCTAATACTGCCATGTTGCTAAATCAGTATAATTTCTAACTACATTCTAAATATTTATCCTATAATCAATAAATACATGTAGTTCTCAACTCTCTCTGTGAAATAGATGGAAACCATTATAGAAGACCACAATTGCTCAAAACGCAGAAAGAATAACACTTGTAGAGTACTGAACTGAAGTGATAATATTTGCAACATAACTCCTGAACTTAAGGTCACAGGAAAACTTCAGAAGAGGGGTTCAAAAAGATGATTAGAGCCAAAGAGGACCAGGAAGACTTCTATAAGATTGTTGTCTAGAAATGATAGGGAAGTTGCACCTATGATAATGCAACATCATTGTGGTCTAAACAAGACTCAAACAAGGACAACAGAAATAGACATGAAAATAATGGCTTCTCAGGTGAGGAAGATTCTGTTTTCTTTAAGGATGTGATTTTTGGTAGGTTGATGGCTGCATACACAGAAGTATATGGCCAGCACAAATTGAAGTTGGTGGGGTATTAAATTTAAAAATGAAAACTTGAAGTTAGAGGGAAGCAAGGAAGTGAAGGTGAATGAGAGAGGAGTTGCAAGTGAATATGTTTGAAATACATTATATGAAATTATCCAAGAATTAAAATCTTTATGAAAATGTAAAATGATGCTAACATTAAAAGTTAACCATGTTGTGATGATTCAACAGTTAGACAAAATGAAAAAGTTTTTAAAAAATAAGTAAAATACAACTTTCAATTCTATGCATTCTTTCCATGCTGTATAGATATATACAGTGAATGAATTCATTGAAATGAGTTCATAATGCATTTTCTATCTTTTTTTTCTTTTCATAATCAAATTATCTTCTCATCTAACCTCAGATATAGAGAGGTGCTTGGAGCAATGCTGGGTGAAGGCCACGTCCCATAGAGTAGATAAGGAATGGGCAAAGGAAGGAGTGAGCCAGGCCGTGATGGTGGTGAGAATCTTGCAGCCTGACTAACTAGCAATCAGAATGCTTCTTTGTTTATGTATAATTCAGTAAGCAGAGATAGATTCATGTTGTTCCAAAATATAGATCGTATCATTTTTGTTTCTGGACTTGTGTTGAACTATTTCTCTTGTACATCTAGGGTCATAAGTTTAGTCATCATTGATGAACTGTGACAGAGCAGAGTTATCTTTTATAATCATTTTTCCTCAAGTTAAGCCTTTATTAATAAACAGAGTTATCTTTTATAAACAATTTTACTCATCAACTCCATAATCCAATTTTTAAGAATCTACAGGAATATGACAGCTTGTTCTCAGGCTAGTTACTCTTATGGCTTTAAGGACAATAGAGAGAAAGAAAATCTCTAAGCCAACCCAGGTAGAGTGCCATGTCCCAAGCAGTGTTTTATTAATGTTTAATGGTCAGAGTATGTAAGAAAAAATCCTCAGTCCAAGGCTGTTGCACTTATTATTCAATTTATAGCATAATAAAATGTTTATGTATTATATCTTTATAGAATTTATTTATATGTCTAATCCTGGCCTTCTTTTGTTCCTTAGTCATAAGACACCACAGTTTCTTTGCATGAGTTAACTCTTCTAACAAAGGGAGGCTCTGACACCTCATTTTTCATCATCTTTGTATACCATTCTTTGTTCATCAGTGTAAATCCCTGTGAAGGAGAAATGTAACTCCAGCTAATCTAACTTTGTTTCTGTATATGGCACATAATTGCCTGAGCTGTATAGTAGGAAGATGCTTGTAATCTAATCAGTGGCCAACTCCTCTAGCCTAAAGAATCTTGTTTATCTTTTTAAGTTTATTTTGTTTTGATTATCTTGTTCCTGGGTAAGTATAGGGGCAGATGTTTCAAGAATATCTCAGAGCCTAATAAAGAGATCTCTGATGTCATTATTTGTGTCACAACTACTAAGGCAAAAGCAAGACCTTCAAGTAGTTAAAGATATCTCCCTAAAATAAGGAGGTGTAGTATGATCAAGATGTCCCTGGGGAAAATTAGAAGCAGTAGTCCTGAGAGAAAGTGTAAATGATTCTTAAGAAATTTCCTTTCAATTCAATATCCCACAAATGCACAAATATTAAAAATCCTCTAGAATGCAACATGTGGAGGTCAAAACCAAAAGTGGCATTGTGGCCATCATATGGCTTTGCTGGATCTTTGTCAAGCAGCTATGCTGGCATTATGACATTGGCCATTCCCATCAGATATAGCTGTATCATTCAGGGCTTGAGTTGGGCTAGCTATTGGAGTACAGAGACTCAAATATGAAATAGTCAAGGAAGTATACACAAATTGCAATGGAAAAATGCTTTGTAGAAACCCAAACAAAATAGCAATGAGGAAAGTAAATATTTAAAATTTCAAAGCAAGAACTCTTATTTTGACTTTTGAATTTTCTCTTTTATTTTTATCTATCTGAGAAGCTCATTAATAGTTGTTACTGAAAAGGACAACAAGGAATCACAATTTTATATTTACTATACAAACATAAAATGCATATACATATATATGTACATATGTGTATTAGGTTTATATCAAATTATTCTACTTAGGAAAATAATGCTCCCCTTAAGAACCATAGACTATATAACAAAAACACCAGTATCAGGTATGATAAATTTTCCTTGACAAATTGTTGAGAGATGGAGTCCAAAAGACTCCCCAAACAACATAAGCTATTGCTGCTGCCCTGTGTTGCTTGCCATAGGTTGAAGATAAGTCCTGATTGCTGAACACACCATCTACTTTGGACACACTATTCAGTTCAATTGAATTGGATCTGACAGGAATCTCTTCCCCAAGGATTAGCTTTCACAGTATCAGAAGCTGCTATGCAAGCTGTGAATGGCAAGAAGCAAGCAATAGTCTAACCAACTGTTAATTTTATGAACCACAAAAAGAATCAGGATGGTAATAAATCCCAAAAAGAGTAGTGCTGGAATTTTGATGAGGATGCATTGAATCTCTGTTGCAAGATATTTGATTACACTGTGTAAAGATATGTCACTCGGATTGGTTTAATAAAAAGCTGAATGACCAACAGCTAGGCAGGATTTTCAGGGAAAAGGGAAGAGGAAGGCAGAGTCACCAGGAGACACAAGGAAGTAGATCATGTAGGAGATGAGGTAACAAGCCATGAGCCACATGCTCATAAGTTATAACAGATAACTACAAACAAGCCTAAACTATCTACTGGACTATCATAATTAATAATAAATCTCCATGTTGTGATTGGGAGCTTACTGGTGTGAGAAAGACCTGCTACAAATCTCTATATTACTTTTGGTAGGATGACCATTTTTAATATATTAATCCTACCCATTTATGAGAATCAGAGATCTTAAGCTTTTTTCTTCAAAGACTTGAGTTTTCTCATACATGTCTTTCACTTGTTTGGTTAGAGTTACCCTAAGATATTTTAAATTATTTGAAACTGTTATGAAGGATATTGTTTCCCTGAAGTCTACATCACTCTGCTTGTCATTTTTGTATTAGAGGGATACTGACACTTTTAGTTAATCTTATATAGAGACATTTCACTGAAAGTATTTATCAGCTGTAGAAGTTCTCTGGTGGAATTTTATGGGTCACTTATGTATGCTATCATATCATCTGCAAATAAAGATACTTAACTTTTTCAATTCCAATTTGTACTCACTTGATATCTTTCTGTTGTCTTCTGCTTTAGTTAAAACTTCAAGTACTATATTGATTAGATAAGGAGAGAGTGGACAGCCTTGCTTTGTTCCTGATTTTAGTGGAATTATTTTGAGATTCTCTCCATTTGACTTGATGTTGGTTTTTAGCTTGCTGTACTTCTTTTATATACATTTATAGTTGATACAAACCCACATATTAATAATGCTATACTTGTTGCGGAAAGTGCCAAATATGTTATTAAAAATGTTTCTAATTATTTACTTCTATTTTGTCCATTGTTTCTGTCCTTTATCCAATTACACATAAGCTATTAAGCTATTATAAGAAAATGTATTGTTTCTATTTTCATTTTGGATAAAGTATTTTGTTTAGTATCAGTTGAGCATAAAGGAATTAAATGCTTCTATTTTACTATCATTATTCAATGTTCTTTTTTTCCTTTATACAGATTTTAGAAATAAGTCACTGTCTGATATATATATATATAAATTTTCCTTTCTTTAAGTGAATTATTTTTAAATGCCTCATGAATATGATTTTCTGGAAACAAATTTATTCAATTTGTTTTGAGTTTTATTTATTTATTTTTTTGAATTTATTTTATTTTATTTTACAATATAATTCAACTTTACATATCAGCCATAGATTCCTCCGTTCTCCCTCCTCCCGCCCCGCGCCCCCCCCCCCCATTTCCATCTCCTCCAGGGCAAAGACTCCCCCTAGGATTGAGATCAACCTGGTGGACTGAGCCCAGGCAGGTCTAGTCCCCTCCTCCCAGGCTGAGCCAAGGGTCTCTACTAAGCCCCAGGTTTCAAACAGCCAATTCATGCACTGAGCACAGGACCTGGTCCAACTGCCTGGATGCCTCCTAAACAGATCAAGCCAATTAACTGTCTCACCCATTCAGAGGGCCTGATCCAGTTGGGGGCCCCTCAGCCATTGGTTCACAGTTCATGTGTTTCCATTCCTGTGGCATGAATCTTAAAAGTTCTTATTAATAGAATCAAATCTGAGCCAGTTATTGGTGTGAACACTGGAAGGTCAGAGAGACAGAATAAGCCACAGCTATCTCACCTCACCGGATCCTCAGCTGGTCTTGTTTCCTCAGACTGGATGCCCCGAGCCCTCATCCAGAATGGGTCTCAGCTGAACTGCTGCTAGAAGCCTGAAAGCTTAACCAGCCACATGCTTCTCCAGGCCAAAGGCTTCTAGTTTCTGGTCCTCACGCCTTATATACCTTTCTGCTTTCTACTACCACTCCCTGGGATTAAAGGCGTTGTCACCATGCCTGGCCATTTCCAATGTGGCCTTGAACTCACAGAGATCCAGAGGGATTTCTGTCTCTGGAATGCTAGGATTAAAGGCGTATGCTACCACTGCCTAACCTCTGTTTCATATTGTGGCTGTCCTGTTCTCTGACCCCAGATAAGTTTATTAGCATACACAATATTTTGGGGAACACAATACCACCACATTTCCTCTCTTTTTGTTTAAAATTAAAAAAAGCTTATAACTAATACAAGACAAATTATATCCAATAAGTATATACAATATACGTATAGTCAAGATTACATTAAGGATGTCTAGTCCATTAACATTTGACAGATTCAGGCAGAAAACTCCATTATATATATTAACAATGTCAAGTCCAGTAATATTTGATAAATTCAGACAAAAATTTTCATTACTTATCTTATTTAAAACAAGTAATTCCTTTTTAAAAGTGGATTCCATAATCTCCCTTTTTATCTTATCATATCCATATTCTCTCTTTTTTCTTTTCATAATACATTCAGTAGTCTACCTTTTGTCATTTTTATATCTTCCCCTTTTTCTTTTCAGTGTAGATTCAGTGAGCTACCTATTTATCCTATTTTTCTTTATCTTTTTTCTCAGAGTAGATTCGATGATCTATCTCATATCTATTTTCTCTTTTTCTTTTTGCTTTCTAGGGGTGAAGATATCTTTAGGAAATCTTGAAAAGAAAATTTTTGGGTTAATTGTCAAGTCCTGTATCATTTGTCTAGTCTCTGCATAATAGGAAAGTTCAGGGCTTGTCACAAGTCCTTGCTCGAGTAGTCCGTCAGGCTGGATCATCTCAGCTAGTCATCTCGAAATTGTCCTAAACAGTTTGTATTCTAAAGTCGATCATTCCTTGGTGTTAATCAGCTTAATAGCTTTACCATAGTCCTTGTAGAATCATCATTGTAGGGTCCCATCATCC
Organism: Peromyscus melanophrys; assembly: GCA_902168415.1. Classification (NCBI taxonomy): domain Eukaryota; kingdom Metazoa; phylum Chordata; class Mammalia; order Rodentia; family Cricetidae; genus Peromyscus; species Peromyscus melanophrys. The sequence continues at coordinate 1,293 of CABHPR010134440.1, read as the reverse complement.
TTTTGAAGATTTCAAAATCCCTGTTAGGCATGGTCATGGTTCCCTGCAGACTTTTCTCTTTCTTTTTTTTTTTTTTTTTTTTTTTTGTTGCCTCCTCTGTGGTTTGGAGTAATCACACTCTGATAAATGTCTGTCTTTCGGAACCATGAGCATTCTTCCCTAGAAGAGAAAATCTTCACAGCAGTTTCTCCCCACCATTTGTCTTGCCAAACTTTTCCAAACTGACCTTTGCCGATGTTTTCTTGTAACACGATGATCCTGGCAATTCTTCTCTGAACAAACAGCAGTAAACCCTTTGTCCCAGGTAGCAGCATCATTGCAGTCACCAACATGATGAGAAGAAGCCAGCAACGTGGAGCAGCAGCTTTTGTCTCCATGGTCCCACCACTGTTTGTGGTTCAACCCGGGCCGAAGCTTCTCCCAAGCCTCCTAGGCTGGCCTCAAACTCAGGATCCTCCTGCCTCTGCCTCCTTCAGTAAATCCTACCGGCGTGCGCCACCACTACCGGCTGAGTGTAGCTCGGGCCTTTTCAAGAATTCGTAGCACAAACGTTGGGCGCCAGATGTAGCATGAATCTTAAAAGTTCTTATTATTATATATTATTACTATATTTTGGGGAACACAATACCACCACACTTCCATTTCAGCTCTTTTAGGTTCCTGCCTTGAGTTCCTGCCCTGAATTCTCTCAGTGATGGGAATATGACCAGAGAGCTATAAGATGAAATAAACCCTTTCCTTTCAAAGTTGATTTTGGTCATGGTATTTGATCACAGCAATAGAAACTCAACTAAGCCACTGATTGTGTTTCCAGTAAACAAGTTTATTAGGAAAAATGACTATAAATTAGGATAGGGAAGGGATTTGGTTTGTGGTTTTTATAAAACATTAATTCTAATTCTCTAAGTGGCATTGTGGCAGAGGAACTATGTTCAGTATGCATAAAATGACAATCTACTGGTTGGCTGGGCATGGTGGTGCATGCCTTTAATCCCAGCACTGAGGAGGCAGAGGCAGGTATTCACCTCTGTGAATTTGAGGTCAGTCTGATCTACAGAGATAGTTCCAGGACAGCCAAGACTACAAAGAGACTTTGTCTCAAAAACAAAACAAAACAAAATAAACAAAAAGACAATCTAACATGCTGAGAAAATAATCCTGAAGTGAAATTACATTCCCCAGTGGAATGAAATCCTCTAGTGATGCAGCAAGTTGGACTGTGAATCTAAACCAAAATGATAGGTAGTGATAGGTATGGCTGTTCCCAAACCTAAGTATGTCCAGGGCACATGT
>CABHPR010134439.1:0-29249 GCA_902168415.1 Peromyscus melanophrys | reverse complement strand
CACACACACACACACACACACACACACACACACACACACACACACACCTTGAAGATAGTATTTAAACAAGGCATTTCTATGCAGCTGATAAAGGAGTAGCCTAAATATCAGGTTTGAAGATGCTGTCATGACATCTGCATGTCATTTGTGCAGAGAAGGGAATCTAAGTAGGGAGAATATAGGCTGACGCTAGGATGCAGGCTCTGGGAATCACGATACCGCCAAGCAGTGAAGCAGGAAGAAGTGCAGAGCCTGAGGTGGGATTGATGTAAAGCATTCCATAAGGCTGTGCTCATTTTATAGATCTCCCATGGCACTTGGGGAAGATGTCACTCTTGAGAACTTCTCCACATAGATGTATAGCAAAGCCTCAGGATGCTGAAATCATCATGAACTGCCTCAGAGATCCGGGCCCTGTGGAACAGCAAACTGGCAGAAGGAAAGTGGTAAATCTCAGTTCTTAGAATACTGTAAGCATACAAAAGTCTCTGTAAGGTCATGGAAAATGATAGCATATTAGCTAACGTGTTGTGCAGTCATCAGAAAGCTATGACTGCATGATCAATGCATAGCCACATATTGCATCAAGAAACTAGGTCTTCCAGATTACTAATAGAGGAAATAGGAACTTAAAAACAAACACAAAACATGGCCTAGAAACGATAACATTGTTTCATGGCCAAATGTCAAGTCTCTGACGTTTATGAGATTAAGTTAAGCCAAGGCTTTCATTTAATCAAGCCATGCTTGTTGAGGGGGGATGTGGGGATCTGACAGATCACATTTTAGGAAAGTGTTTAATTTTAACTTCAATATAATTATGGTGATTAGTGTTAGAACTACTCTAGTCAGGAAAATGCCTTCCTTTATTTAAATATAAGTGGTCAGCCCTAAACAAATACACATATAAGTATTGTTAAATAGAAGCAATAAGCTGCTGCATTTATATATGCATGTGTGAGTGTGTGTGTGAGTGTGTGTGTGTGTGTGTGTGTGTGTGTGAACAATAATTAAAGAGGCATCAACTTGAGGGGGTCACAGGAGGAGTTGTAGGGGAGAGGGAGGGGTGGAAATGATGTAAACAGTACTCACATATGAAATTCTTAAAAATTTTAAAAGCTTAAAAAAATGTGTCAACTTTTTACTAACAGCACAGAAACAATGTAGACAAATATGGTGCCTGCTTTTGGAACAAGAGCAAATGTAGCCATGTGGACATGAGCTGTGTTGTTAAAAACACAGGCAAAGGCAGAAACGGGACAGTTCTGTTGATCTTAACACAGATGAGTTTTGTGCCAGCCAAGTTTATAGTGTGCATAACAGATGGGAAGTGAAAAAATTTTAAAAAATAATTTCTGAAATACTAATATGATCATATAAAAATATATGCCTTACCCTGCCCGGTGTGGATATTTTTAGAGATTCCCACTGAGTATTCAAAGTGTAATATGCACACTCTTCAAATGAATCTATGTAACTAAAATTGAAGACATGAGATGGAAAAATATTCTACAGTGGCTATAACCAAGTACATAGAATCACATTGTTGGATGTCTGTGGTTATGTCAGAAAAATAATTTTCAAGAAATTACTAAATAAAAATATTAATCCCTTGTCAAGTGTCATAATTTGTATACATCTTTTCCCACTTAGTTATCTGCCTCTTGACACTGTTGATTGGTTGTTTCTTAAATTATATCTCAACTTCATGGGCTGATATAGTACCATGTATTCTTTATGAATCTTTGCTAAAAATTATTTCCCATATTGATCTTAAAGCATATAACTTCTTCCAGTAGCTTCATGATTCTGTATCTTATATGTAGGTCTTTGGGTCATTTTGAGTTAATTTTTGTGTGTGATGAGAGATGAGAGAGAGAGAGGTTTATGTCATTTATTCAGGCAACCTACGCTTTTTGGTTAGGATATTCTGTTTATGTTCAAGGTTATTTTTATACCCTGTAATTTGCTAATTTCTATCTTGCTTTTTATGTGCCCTCACTCCTCTCTTGGTTGTCTCTGTGGTTTAGTGGCATTCTGGGCTAATGTTTGCTTTCTTTTTTCTTCTGCATGTCTGTTTTCTAGGGGCACTGTACACATTTGTGCCGGGGTAATGTCTTCTTGCTTCTGAATACAGGGCTCCCTCAAATATCTTAAGACTGGTCCAACAGGAATGAATCCCTCAGTCTGCTCATCTTGAGGAGAATGTACATCTGCTTTATTTCTGAAGGAAGGCTTTGCTGAATTCAGCCCCCTGGGTTGCCAATATTTTCTCCATTCTTGCTCTTCAGGGCTCTGGCCATCTCATCCTGTTATCTCCTGAAAATTATGCTTTGGCTTCAGTGGGGAGTTTTGTAAGCATGATTTGGCATTTTTCCTGTTTTTAGAACTTTTTCTCTGTCTTAGACTTTGGATGATTTGGTGTATCTTTTTGGGTTACACAAGCTCTATTTTTATTTTCAGTCAAGTCTCCTGAGGTCTTCTGAGCCTGGTAGATCTAGAGGTCCACATCTTTCTCATATGATGGGAAGTTTGGAGATATTTCATTAACTAAGCTATTTTATAACTGTGTATGCCCTTTTTTCCTGTTCTGGACTACCGATAATGCCAATATTTGCTTAATGTATCACATGAGATTGAAGGTTTTCTTCATTTTCCCTTTTCTTTGCTTTTTGTGCAACTGACTTATTTTAAGAGGTTACTTTCAAGTTTAGGAATTCTCTCTTCCACTCTTGCTCCGTACTTAAGGTCCTGAGCCCTGTTTTTGAATCTTATCAGTTGAGTTCTTCCATTTAGGACTTCTGTTTGGCTATTTTCCATGATTTCTATCTCACAGCCAAGTTTTTTAGTTGTGATGTGAATTATCTTGCTTATTTGAAATTGCTATCTTCTCAATGCAGTTCATCAAGTTTCCTTAGAATCATTGCTTTGATTTTTATCATGTAGTTACTCCACTTTCTCCCACTTTAAGGTCTAATCAATGGTGCTCCTTGGAAGGCATCAACTTTCCTTGTTTTTTATCTTTGTAATTCTTGCAATCCCCTGTGATACTTGCACATCAGGATCTGCTGCTTCCACCATGTTTGTAGCATGGCTTTTATAGTAAAGACTACTATAGCATGGCGGACACACTGGAGAGGTGGCTCAGCAGTTAAGAGCACTGACTGCTCTTCCAGAGGACCTGGGTTCAGTTCCCAGCACCCACATGGAAGCTCACAACTGTCTGTAACTCCTGTTCCAGGGGATCTGCACCCTCACATAGACACACATGCAAGCAAGAACACCAATCCACATAAAATGAATAAATAAAACAATAAATAATTTTTTTTAAAAAAGAAGAAGAAAGAAAGAAAGACACTTTGGTACAATGTGCTGATTTAGTTGCATATGGGCACAGTGATGCTGTCTCCATAAACCTTCCTCACGTCATAGTCAGTGGCTTTGAGTGTTGTGAGTGGGCAATAGCTTTCTGAGAAAGTGCAGTGTTGCTCATGGCAACATAGAATGCACATCACATTTTATATAAATGCAGTATGAAGCATACAACAGTGAGACAACAGACCTCCCCTAGATCCCAATCCTGTGAGCTTGGAGGTTCATGGAAACTTAGGGAAATGAAACTTTCTATAGCCGTAATTCATGTCTACACACTGCATATGTCATATTCTTTCATATCAGTCTTTGAAGTTCCTTCTTCAAAATGTGGGGCAAGGTTAAGTTCTATGTCTGATTCAGCTTCCTTTGACCTGCCTCTTCTAGCAATTAAGACCTCTTTATGCTATACAGCTGGATTTCAACTGACTGTAAATTGGTCTTAGTCTTTTCTCATTTTTCTAGAGTACCCACCTGTTGAAGGAGCTTGACAAGAGTCATTTCATTTTAATGCTCTTGTAATTCCTTTTTTTTTTTTTTAACAGATGCTTGGAATGCAGAAAGAGCTTCTTTTTCCCTTTTACAAGCCTGAATTCCCATGAGCAGGAATTTTTTTTTTTTTTGGTTGACAGGGTTTCTCTGTGTAGCTTTGCGCCTTTTCTGGAACTCACTTGGTAGTCTAGGCTGGCCTCGAACTCACAGAGATCTGCCTGGCTCTGCCTCCTGAGTGCTGGGATTAAAGGCGTGTGCCACCACCGCCCGGCTGAGCAGGAATCTTAACTAGTAGATTGCTGCCACACACACACACCCAGGAAAGTGTTCTACCCACCATCAGTGATGGGGTGACCTCACATCCAGATATCAAGTGATCTCACCCAAACTCATCTTTCCAGAAACCTGCCTTCCTGGACAACAGTTGTGGATGGTAGGGCTCTCTGACAATCAGGATCTGCCGGGAGGATTTTATAGAGAGTGTCCTTTGAGGGTCCCTTGAGAGGGATGGGGAGAAGAAATCAAAAGTCCATCTGTGGTGCACATTCAACATCAAAGGCCACAGGGGACACAGAAGCATGATGTCAGACAGACCTCAGATAGGAAACACTCACCCATGCTTCACAATTGCCCAGGACACAGACTTTGACATAGCATGTAGTGTCCATTCATTAAGTATCTGTTGATTTAATACACTGCTAAATTAAAAGAAATGAAAAACCATTCTTAAAAGAAGAAAGGGAAAGCATAGTGTCATGGGCATTTACAAGATGTCCATCAAACTTACAAAGTAATTTTCTTAGAGACTTAACCAGACCACTTTTCCCAGCCTGCACTACAGTTTAATATGTCCAGGAAGCTAAACTCTTCATGGTGTAAAGTGAGCATAAAGGATAAGCCCTATTTACAGGATTGATCCATGTAAAAGTGTCCCTTTTCCTCATCTGGAGGCTAAATCCAGAGGACTTGGGCCCTGTAGGATTGAGTGAGTTCCGAGGTACAAGGATACTCTGTACAGAAAGCCCCTGAGGGATACTATCCACCATTAGTTGACTTCCAGTGAGAGTGAAGTTTAGTTGAGAACCCCTAGAAATTGGTGACTTGTTTGTAGCAATAGCATTTTCCTGATGGTCTGAAGATCACATGTATAATAAAAGGATTTAAGGACTAGAACAGAATCCATTAGGAAAAAGAAAAAGAAAGCATATTTCTAAAACAAGAATGAGTTGACCAGTGACCACAGGAGTCATATGCCCACCCTGCACCAATTGGGAACAGGTAAGACTTGGATCTTTAGACTGGTCAGCCCAGTTCTCTCACCTGTAGGCCCTGGGGACACATTTTGTGCCCCTCCCCCATCTACTGGAGTCCCAGAGACTGGAAAGCAGCCCCCTTCCCCTGTCAAACCAAACCAACCATCTTCTGCCACACTAGTGACCACTGGAACCATACGCCCCCTCCCGGACTGATTGAGAAGATAAACCAGACCCCACCTACACCAATTGGAAGAAGAGTGACCTGGAGCTCCACCTGTTTGGATTAAAGGAAGAAATGGGCAGACCACAGTGTAAGAGCACTTTAAACAACATAAAGGGCAATATGGCACCACCAGAACCTAGTGATCCTACAATAGCAAGACCTGAACATCCCAAAGTAGATGATCCAGAAGAAAATTTCCTTAAAAACAACTTTATTAGGATGATAGGGGCCCTCAAAGAGGAAATAATATGTTCTTTTAAAGAAATGGAGGAAAAAGACAAACAAAAAAATTGGAGGAAATCAAGCAATCTCTTAAAGTCAAAAAACCCAAGGGGAAAAAAAAAACAATCAAACAGATGAAGGAAACAGTTCAAGACTTGAAAGTTGAAATAAAAGCAATAAAGAAAATACAAACTGAGGGAATTCAGGAAAAGGAAAATCTGAGTAAATGAACAGAAACTACAGAGGCAAGCATAACCAACAGAATACAAGAAATGGAAGAAAGAATCTCAGGCGTTGAAGATAATATAGAGGAAATAGATTGGCTGGCCAAAGAAATTGTTAAATTCAGCAAATTTTTAACATAACACATTCAAGAAATCTGGAACACCATGAAAAGACCAAACCTAAGAATAATAGGGATAGAATAAAGAGAAGAATTCCAGCTCAAAGGTGCAGAAAATATATTCAACAAAATTACAGAAGAAAACTTTCCCAAACTAAAGAAAGACATGCCTATGAAGTTACAAGAAGTGTACAGAACACCAAATAGATTGGACCACCATAAGTCTCCTCACCACATAATAGTCAAGACACTAAATGTACAGAATAAAGAAAGGATATTAAGAGCAGCAAAAGAAAAAGGTCAAGTAACATATAAAAGCAGACCTATCAGAATTACACCCAACTTCTTAATGGAAACTCTGAAAGCCAGAAGGTCCTGGACAGATATTATACAGATCCTGAGAGACCACAGATGCTTCTATATCCCAGACTACTATATCCAGCAAAGCTTTCAATCACAGTAGATGGAGAGAACAAGATATTCAATGAAAAACCAGATTTAAACATTATATATTCACAAATCCAACCCTATAGAAAGTGCTAGAAGGAAAACTCCAACACAAGGAAGTTAGCTGCAACCACCAAAACACAGGTAATAGATAACCTCACACTAGCAAATCCCAAAGAAGGGGAAAATGCGCACACACTACCACCAAAAAATAACAGGAACTAACAAAAAAAAATGGAATAACCCCCTGTATCTTATTGGACCGCCATGGCTTAAAGTTAGAATTCAACAACACAAACTGCAGAAAGCCTACAAACTCATGGAAAGTGAACAATGTTCAAGTGAATCACCACTGTGTCAAGGAAGAAATAAAGAAAGAAATTAAAGACTTCCTAGAATTCAATGAAAATGAATGCACAACATACCCAAACTTATGAGACACTATGAAAGCAGTGCAAAGAGGAAAGTTTGTAACACTAAATGCCCACATAAAGAAGTTGGAGAAATCCCAGACTAGTGACTTAGCAGCATACCTGAAAACTCTAGAACAAAAAGAAGCAAACTCACCCAGGAGGAGTAGACAACAGGAAATAATCAAACTAAGGGCTGAAATCAATAAAATAGAAACAAAGAGAACAATACAAAGAATCAATGAAACAAAGAATTGGTTCTTTAATAAAATCAACAGGATAAGCAAACCCTTATCCAAACTAACCAAAAAGCAGCGAGAGAACATCCAAATTAACAAAGTCAGAAACGAAAAGGGGGACATAGCAACAGACACTAAGGAAATCCAGAGAATCATCAGGTCAAACTTTGAAAATTGAAAAATGTAAAAGAAATGGACAATTTTTTGGATAGGTACCACATACCAAAATTAAATCAAGATCAAATAAACAATTTAAATAGATATATAACCCCTAAGAAAATAGAATCAATCATCAAAAGTCTCCCAACCAAAAAAGTCTAGAGCCAGATGGTTTCAGTGCAGAATTCTACCAGAATTTCAAAGAAGAGCTAATATCAATACTCTTCAAATTATTTCACACAATAGAAACAGAAGGAACATTGCCAAATGCTTTTTATGAGGCTACAGTTACCCTGATACCCAAACCACACAAAGATGCAACTGGTAATGAGAATTACAGACCAATCTCCCTCAGGAACATGGATAATAAAATTCTCAATAAAATATTAGCAAACTGAATCCAAGAACACATTAAAAAAAAATCATCCAAGTAGGCTTCATCCCAGAGATGTAGGATTTTGTATGCATTGACATATGAAAATCTGTCAATGTAATCCATATAAACAAACTGAAAGAAAAAAAACACATGATCATCTCATTAGATGCTGAAAAGGCCTTTGACAAAATCCAACACCCCTTCATGATAAAGGTCTTGGAGAGATCAGGGATACAAAGAACATAGCTAAACATAACAAAGGCAATTTATGCAAGCCAACAGCCAACATCAAACTAAATGGTGAGAAACTCAAAGCCATTCCACCAAAATCAGTGCCCCGGCCAGCGGGGTCTTCAACGGGGACCTAAAGGGAGGGCCGGCGAATGAGAGGGACAAGAGACACAAAGAATGAGAGCAAGACAGGACATCTGATCAAGCTCCAAAATTTTATTTTTCTCTCAAGGTATATATGGGTAGGCAAAGGGGGTTGCAAGCAGGAAGGGACTTAGTAATGGGGGTTGCAAGCAGGAAGGGACTTAATTATGGTCTGTTCAGCCAGCAGGAAATGTTGCTCTGAAGGTTATCTATCTACCCTTGTCTAACTGCCTAATTGCTTAACTGCAGCTCATTCACCTGATATCTGAGAAGAGGTTCTGATATCTGTGGGAAGAGGTTCTGGTGCTATGGAGACTTAAGCAAGGCCTAGATCTAAGAAAAGAGGAGAGAAACCCAAATATGGCAGCATGTGTGTCAAGGATCACTTAGGCTTATGGCTCCCGTCATCTCCTCCCTTTTAATTATTTATGTAGGTCCAAGGTGGCGGTACAAATTCGCCTGGCGGCAATGGGCGTTAACCTATGAGGGGAAACATTGCCCTAATCCTCCCAGTTTATTATAGGTGTCTTTTGCTGGAGGAGGGGCCCTGGATGTATTTTCATCCTTAGACACCAACCCCTATGCAATCAGGGATATTCCTCGGGGGACCCAGAGGCAGAAAGCTTGGTCCTCCTTCCGCAGTGCCATTGGCCTTGCACCTTCCTTGGTACCCAAGGTGTGGGCAAGCTTGCATGTTTCTGGGTTTTCATGCAGTTCCCGAAGGACAGTCATCGCCCAAAGACTCTGCGTGGCCTTGATTGGCAAAATCAAGCCCACAATAATGGACCAGTATAGGTTTAGATGCCAGGGAGTCTATTTGTTTTTTGATGAATCGGGTTAGCCTGACAATTACAAAAGGACCCAAAGTTACAAATAACAAGATGCTGACTAATGGTCCTATGAGAGGAATCAAAAGGGGAAACATGGATGATCTCCACCAGTCATCTGCCATGGCAGAGAATCACTGCTTGTGTAGCTCTAGGCTAAATTTATGTAGCTTATTTATCTGAGTTTCTACCATCCCAGACTCATTAATATAATAACAACATTCTTCCCTCAGAAAAAGGCGTGTCCCACCCTTTTCTGCTGTCAGCAGGTCCAAGGTCTGTCAGTTTTGTAGGGCAACCTGTGCGAGAGAGGTTAGCTGCCTCTGAAGGGAGGACAAGGATGCTGCAGTAGCCTCAATTACTACCTGAAGTTGTTGGGATAGGTGAGCCATTGTTATGAGGGAGTGACCCAGGGCTTCTCCTGCCAAGCCTGCAGAGACCAGGGGGGTGGCGAGGGAAATTCCAACCACAAGGGGCAAGAAGACAGATCTTTTTTGCTTGGGCCTTTCCATTCTCTCCCAATTACCTGTCCCTTAGCAGGAGAAATGGCATCATGAATTTTGCAGTAAGAATAGGGGCATCCTACACTTTCCTCCCTCCAATAAATTTTGCAATTGTAGGCAGTCTGACTCCACCCCCAGAGAAGAAAAAGAAAAAGTAAGTGGGAGATATAAACTGCAGTCAGGTTGTATTCCTCCCAGTCCTTCTTGGCTTGTGGGCGTTGGCAAATGTTGATCGCCCGCGCCATCACCGCCGGCATGATCTCCTGAAGCTTATGAGAACCTTCTTAATAGACAAAATCTTAGACATGTTAGTAATATAACAGTGGTGAACTTTATCAGAGCAAAATTATGAATCCTTGGAGCCCCAACAAAACATCAGGATAGTCAGAGAATGAAATCTGAAATGTGTCATTTATATATCTCTCAAGTCTTGTATATCTTTTGATAAAAATTAATAAAATACATTTAGAACAGAATTATTAGTTCTAATCATATTTTTATAAGTTTTGATATCATTGATGAACAGTTCTTCAAAAGGGTCTGGAATTGTATCAATTTATGCATATTCAAGGCTCAATATTTAAGAATCTAGAGGTAAATAACAGCCTGTATTTAGACTGGCAGCTTTAGAGTGCCTTTGTCCTGTAGCTATCAATATATGGTGTGACCAGGTGATCCAGGATTCATAAAGGTGGGTCAATGTCCTATAAAGACGTGTATCCTCCTCCTGACATTATGAAAACATCAGGACCTTTTTAAATACCAGTGAGGAGATCATAGAGGCTTAGGTGTAACTTTGTGGTTTGGCCTGGTGGTAATAAGGAATGTCTGTAGTTGGAGATATGAAAAATTAAGCACCAATTCTTTTTTTCTTTTTTCTTTTCTTTTTTTTGGGTTTTTCAAGACAGGGTTTTTCTGTGTAGCTTTGTGCCTTTCCTGGAGCTCACTTGGTAGCCCAGGCTGGCCTCGAACTCACAGAGATCTGCCTGCCTCTGCCTCCCAAGTGCTGGGATTAAAGGCGTGCGCCACCAACGCCCGGCAAGCACCAATTCTTAAGAGCTCTTGAAGTATATGTAAGGCTGTTATCTATATATGAGCTCAAGGCATTCCTAAAATTAAAAAGCATTGAAAGAAATGGTGTATAACTTCTTATTTCATAACCATAAATCATAAGGACATAAGCCTCGTGGGTGAGCTTCCATAGGGAGAGAATTTATAATTGTTGGACAGACATATGAAAAGGTGCCAGTATATCCTGTAGAGCTATTTGCCATTTTATAGACTCATAAGTTTCATAATTTGATATAAATATAATATCATCTGTACAATAAATGTACTATAAGATATATGTATATACACATACATATAGGTTGGGGGACTGTGAGGAAGCTATAATTGACAGTTAGTTTTGATAGTTAATCTGTATATATAATGAGGAACTTTGCTCAATGAATGAGTCCTGGATAAACAGAACTCGCATTTCCTGCTCTGTATGTCAGCTTTGGCCTCCATCATGGCAGGCTGAGTAGGCACGCTAAAAGTGAAATGCTGACAATCTTTAGGTTGAGAAGGTATGGCAAAGAAGCAATCTTGTGTATCTATTATTATTTCTTTTATTTCTGGGGATGGCTGTGGGAGATGGCAAGCCAGGCTGTGATATTTCCCTTGGCTTTAATAAATTTTATTTAATGTCTTAAGATCTTGTAACAGTCTATAAGCCTGATTTTCTTTAAACAACAAATATTGGGGTGACTCAAGGGCAGGTGGGAGGCTTTGTATGCCCTATTTTTAAGTTTATCCTCCACCAGACAGGTTACAGTTACAGTTCTCTCAGTATTCAAAACCATTGTTTGATCCAGATAAGAGCATTAGATTTTCCTGACCTTCTGACTACATTATTAGCTTGACCTAGGCCTGTAAGAGATGAAGGAGTAATAGCCATCTTAAGTACTTGGCCAATCTTTTTCTGAAATATAAGAAACATCCATGCTTATGTCTAGCAAGCCAATTATCTTCTTTCCCTGTATTTTAAGTGTTTAGTTGGTTTGGAATATTTAATTTCCTGAACCCAGAAGGCCATATCACTAGAATCCACACCAGCAGCTTCCTTAGGCACTGCCCTGTATGAATCTGAATTGTACAATGATCTTAATCTCTCCAGTAAAGTCAGAATCGCACATCCCTGGGGCAACCTTGTACAGCCAAGGAGCTACAGCCTATAATTAGCCCCAGTGTCCCTTCTGAGGAGGTCCATAGACTCTTGTATTAAGGTATACATAAGTTTATTTTTAAAGCCTATATATCTATCTCAGACCTCAATAAAAACTTTATCTATAGATTTAACTTAGGCATACATCCTCAATATCTTTAGGTTATTTATTGAGATTTATGTATCATTTATAACATATCTAGATGTTTATATGTTATATTTCTCTATCCCAATTACTTGTATTACATATGTAATAAATTATTTCTTAACTTTCTTAAACATTCTTTATATCTAATCCTTCATATCCTATAAAAACTTTACATCTAAAAGTATTTTTGTATTTAATTCATCAGGAGATATAGGTGATTGATTATTGAGAGCAGCTAATGTGGTGAATTCCTTTAAACAAAGGAACAGTCAAACATTATTTTGAAATCTGTTTGGCAAGCTATCTTTTCTATGAGTTTGGATAGTAAGGCAAATTATCTTTTAGGTCTGGTAAATTGGGATATAATCTAAATGATCTCAAAGCATAGTTTGGACAAAACCTGGCAATAAGGGGTATGGCAGTTTTGTCCAAAGCTTAAACATTTCAAATGCTAGGGGGCTAAGTAATGAATTGATTATATGAAATTTAGCATACTTAGCATGTATATAAATATGATTTTGTATACATTAGAGATTTTGAGCACAAAATGATCAAGCTTTAATTTGTATCCGAATACTTATCTCTAATAGCTTATAGCTTAAGTACAACTTAACAGTTTACAGTTTACGTTGGCCAATCAATAAATTTTATTTCTTAATTATCTTTAACTAAAGTAAACTTATTTAACAATTTATAAGTTAGTTGTCTTTGTAAACTTAGAACTTAGGTTTTATACCTGTCAGGTTTAGTCTAAAAAATATTAAGTTTGTACTGAAGTTATTTTAATATAGAAATAGGAACTCTTATTCAAAATATAAGGAGAGTAACAATTTAATAGATCCTTTAAGGCGTATCATGAAATGAGATAGGCACAGTACAAAACTAAAACAGAGGAGGATTTTTTTTTTTGTAGCGGCTGTAGCCCGTTTGTCCAGTCTGTATCAAGCCAGATCGCCACCAGGAATGGCAAGGGGAAGAGAAGGGTGGAAGTGAGCTGAGATGCAGATAGCAGATAGTTAGGTTCAGAGAGAAGAAGAAGGCAGATGTTTAGGATTTCAACCCCCAAACGTCTTCGGGGGTCTGATGAATCCACACAGGTCGTAGTAGGGCGTCCCCTAACCAGGACCTGTTTTTTTAATGGGTTAACTGAAGTTCTTGTACTTGGCCAAGATTTCTGTAAATTACCAAGAACTTAAAAGTCAACCCAAAAAGAGGAAAGAGAGAAAAGGATACTTTTTTAGGAGAGCTGGGAGTTGCCATTAGTTTTTAAATCGGCACTGGCTGTGAGGCTTGCATTGATTTAAATGAAGGCTGCTGGATCGAGCTCCTAGTTAGCTGCAGGGCAAGTTTAGGGCTCAAGTTAGCCCTTAGATTCCAATAGTTTTAGCAAAAAAGACTGTAGCAGGACACTGCTGCTACTCTGGAGGACATGGTGAACTTCATTAGCTCTAGTTTACACCCTCAGGAGGTCTTGTAGTGTGATAATACTGTGTTACCTCCTTGTAAGACCCTGAATGAAGTATCGGCAGGTTTCTCCCTAAAGGGAGGGGTTAGAATCTCTGCCGCTTATCATAGTCTGACGGTAAATCACTTCCATAAGGTTGGCTGCTTTTAGGGGTCTCCTTAATCTTTCCTTACTTTTTTTAAATAAACCTTTGGGATATCATTTATCAAGTTCCAATAAGAAAAGGCCTGAACAGGCACCTTCTCAGGGCCAAAAGTTTGATAATAATCTCTTAAACAATCTCCTATTCATTTCCATCTTTTTTCATCTATAGTTCCCTCTTGAGGAAACCAAGGACAAATGTCCCGAATATAGTCAAAAAAAAAAATTTTAAGATCCTTTTTCTTTACCCTAGTTCCTTGTGTCTTGAGAGATTCTTTCAAACCTGAAATAAACAGGTCCTATTTACTAAATGCTTGTCCCATGGTGACTCACTCAACTTGCGTCAACACCAAATGTCTCTCCTCGGATCTGTCTTGTGGGGCGGTTGATCCCACGGCGATCTCCTCTCCGGACCTTCACTCATGACCAAATTTGCCGTGGTGGTCTAATGTCAAGGATCTGTCTTGTGGGCGATCTCACGGCGATCTCTTCTCCGGACCTTCACTCACGACCAATGCACCGCGGCGGTCCAATATCAGCCGGCTTGCCTGGGTGCGACGTTCGCAAAGCCCTTTGCAGCTTCAGCCCCACCATTGGGCTCCAGGTTCTCCCTGCCAGCGGGGTCTTCTACTGGGACCTAAAGGGAGTGCGGGCGAATGAGAAGGACAAGAGACACAAAGAATGAGAGCAAGACAGGACGTCTGATCAAACTCCAAAATTTTATTTTTCTCTCAAGGTATATATAGGTAGGCAAAGGGGGTTGCAAGCAGGAAGGGACTTAGTAATGGGGGTTGCAAGCAGGAAGGGACTTAGTAATGGGGGTTGCAAGCAGGAAGGGACTTAATTATGGCCTATTCAGCCAGCAGGAAATGTTGCTCTGAAGGTTATTTATCTACCCTTGTCTAACTGCCTAATTGCTTAACTGCAGCTCATTCACCTGATATCTGAGAAGAGGTTCTGGTATTTGTGAGAAGAGGTTCTGGTGCTATGGAGACTTAAGCAAGGCCTAGATCTAAGAAAAGAAGAGAGAAACCCAAATATGGCAGCATGTGTGTCAAGGATCACTTAGGCTTATGGCTCCCATCAAATCAGGAACAAGTCAAGGATGTCCACTCTCTCCATACCTATTCAATATATAGTACTCAAAGTTCTAGCTAGAGCAATAAGACAACAAAAGGAAATCAAGGAGACACAAATTGGAAAGGAAAAAGTCAAACTTTTACTATTAGCAGATGATATGATAGTATACATAAATGACCCCAAAAATCCTATCAAGGAACTCCTACAGCTGATAAACACCTTCAGTAATGTGGCAGAATACAAAATTAACTCAAAATCAGTAGTCCTCCTATATACAAATGATAAATGGGCTGAGAAAGAAATTAGAGAAACATCACCCTTTACAATAGCCATAAATAATATGAAATATCTTCAGGTAACTCTAACTAAACAAGTGAAAGACCTGTATGACAAGAACTTTAAGTCTTTGAAGAAAGAAATTGAAGAAGATATCAGAAAATGGAAAGACCGCCAATGTTCTTGGATAGGTAAGATCAACACAGTAAAAATGGCAGTCTTACCAAAAGCAATCTACAAATTCAATGCAATCCTCATCAAAATCCCAATACAATACTTCACAGACATTGAAAGAACAATACTCAACTTCATATGGAAAAACAAAAAACCCAGGATAGTCAAAATAGTCCTATACAACAAATCAACTTCTGGACCTCGAGCTCTACTATAGAGATATAATAATAAAAACAGCTTGGTATTGGCATAAAAACAGATACATTGATCAATAGAGTCAAATTGAAGACCCTAACATTAATCCACACACCTATGAACACCTGATTTTTTACAAAGAAGCCAAAATTATACAAGGGAAAAAAGAAAGGATCTTCAACAAATGGTGCTGGCATAACTGGATATCTACATGTAGAAGAATGTAAATAGATACATATCTGTCACCATGCACAAAACTCAAGTCTAAACAGATCAGAGACCTCGACATAAATCCATTTACACTGAACCTCATAGAAGAGAAAGTAGGAAGTAGCCTTGAGTGCACTGGCACAGGAGACCACATCCTAAATATAACACCTGTAGCACAGACACTGAGAGCAATAATTAATAAATGGGACCTCCTGAAACTGAGAAGCTTCTGTAAGGTGAAGGACACTGTCAATAAGACAAAAAGGCAGCCTACAGAATGGGAAAAGATATTCACCAACCCCACATCTGAAAAAGCGCTGATCTCCAAAATATATAAAGAACTCAAGAAACTGGACAGCAAAATACCAAACAATCCAATTTTAAAAAGGGCTACAGAGCTAAACAGAGAATTCTCAACAGAAGAATCTCAAATGGCCAAAAAACATTTAAGGAAATGTTCAACATCCTTAGCCATCAGGGAAATGCAAATCAAAACAACTCTGAGATACCATCTTACACCTGTCAGGATGGCTAAGATCAAAAACACTGATGACAGCTCATGTTGGAGAGGATGTGGAGAAAGGGGAACACTCCTCCACTGCTGGTGGGAATGCAAATTTGTACAGCCACTTTGGAAATCAGTATGGCAATTTCTCAGGAGTGCCCCAACTTTACAAGAGAACTTTGAATGACTGTCCAGGCTGTCAGCTGTCTCTTGTCTACCCTGCAAGACTCCCGAAAGTTGCTTGCTTCCTTCTCCCATTTCTCAGGTAGTATTATATCCTTCTGAGGTCTTTGATGTGGTTGAAGACTAGATAGTTGTAATTTCCTTAGTTGTGATAAAAGATAAGTTAGATATAAAACCTTAAACTCACAAATATAAGATAGATAGGATATCTTCTTTAATATTGTAACTATAATTCTTGCTCGATAATTGTTTTGTTATATGTAATTTTACTATGTTAAAGTTAAAACCTTCCTTTTTGAAAAAGAAAAAAAAGGGGAAGTGCTGTGGATATCACTCTGTATCAATAAAGCACTGATTGGCCAGTAGCCAGACAGGAAGTATAGGCGGGACTAACAGAGAAGGGAGGGGAGGGAACAGGAAGGTAAAAGGAGGGAGACTGCCTGGAGCCGCGGCCAGAACAAGGAAGATGTAAAGTACCGGTAAGCCACGAGCCACGTGGCAAAGTAGAGATTAATAGAAATGGGCTAAATATAAGAGTAAGAGCTAGACAATGATAGGCCTGAGCTAATGGCCAAGCAGTTTAAATAATGTAAGCGTCTGTGTGTTTATTTTGTAAGTGGTTTCTGGGACTGGTGGGACTTGGGAGCTGGCGGGACTTGGGAGCTCGAGAGAAATTTTCCAGCAACAGAGGAGGACACTAAGAGGGACACACATGGATCGCCCCAGGAAGGGGAAAGGGTTAAGATCTCCTGGGTAAACTGGGAGGATGGAGTAGAGGGGAGAGGATAGGAGGTGGGAACATGAGGGCTCGAGATGGCCAAGTTGGGGAAGAGATGGGGAGGCAGAGCAATAAAAAAAGATATCTTGACAGAGTGTACCATAAGGGGATGGGGAGAAATCTGCAGCTAGGGAAATCCCCAGGAACTCACAAGACTATCCCCAGCTAAGACTCATAGCAATGGTGGAGAGGGTGCTTGAACTAGCCTTCCCCTGCACTCAGATTGATGTCTACTCTAATTGTCATCATAGAACCTACATCTAGTGACTGATAGAAGCAGATGCAGAGACCCACAGCCAAGCACTTGGCTAAGATCCTGGAGTTCAGTTGAAGAAATGGAAGAAGGATTATAAGAGCAAGTGGGGTCAGAATCATAATGGGAAAAACCACAGAGATAGCTGACCCAAGCTAGTGGGAGCTCATAGATTCTGGACTGACAGCTTGGGAGCCTGCATGGGACCAAACTAGGCCCTCTGAATGTGGGTGAAAGTTGCATGGCTTAATGTGTTTGTGGGTCCCCTGGCAATGGGACCAGGACTTATTCTGGGTACACAAACTGGCTTTTTAGAGCCCTTAACCCTCTTGAGGAGGGGATGGGTATGAGATGGTGATAGGTGGGGGGAGTGGGAGAAGAGGACAGAGGGGGAACAGGAAAGAAAGATTTTTTTAAAATAAAAATATTGTAAAAAAAGAATGAGTCATATTCAAGTTAGTTTGAAGTAGTCAGGGGAAGAGTTTTATGTAAAATGAATCCACTGAAATTGATTGAGGTGAATGAAGGTGCCTATTGGAATGCTTAGGCAGAGACAATAGTGAGCAAGTAGACACAATTCATTTTTAGAGGGACTTTTTCCCAAGATAAGGACGGAGTGACAACGAGGACTCTAGTGCTGAAGTCCTGCGTAAACTCTACTGCATACTTTTCATTAAAAGTGTCTGGGTCATCGTCACTTTAAAGTGTGTTGCCTAGTCAGTGTATTCCAGATTCTCCTACACCGTGCAGAATTCTTTACAAGACCCACCTCTACTAATTTTCCATGCATATGAGTGTACATGTGCTTCCTGTTACCTGAGTGAAGGCAAAGAATGTGCTCATATCAGTAGTAAATTATAAGTTGAAGTAGATGTAGAAACACAATGTTACAGTTTAATTAATCATGCCTTCTTTCAACTTCAATGCCCAATCCATTATTTTAAAAGATATTTGGAATTAATTATTTACTAGTTTTTGGACAAACTATCTAATTTTTAAAAATGGGAATCTGTGAATTGCCTCACAATACTCACAATTGTGAAAATCTAATTTAGTCAAAGTAGCAAGCCTTATGGGTGAAAAATACCATCACATTTCTTATTACAAATGCCTGTCTACAGATGCCAACTTCTACTAGTAGAAGTAAGCCACAAAAGAAAAGGCTCAAAGCCCTGAAGGCCCTTTTGCTACACAGCCCATGGAAGTCGATCCTCCTCTCCTGTCTCATTTCTGCCAACTGCTTCTCATAGGGGTCTGCATTTTGTGGCTGCATGTCAAAGGGGTCTTCTAGTCTGTCAGCCAAGTAAGGGCAGTTTTATTTCTCTCTGTATCTTTACCCTGAAGCTCCACCTTGAGTTTTTCGGTAACTACTTCTCATTGTTTATCTCAAAGTCTTGAGAGTCTTTGGTTAATAAAGGGACCAGATTGCTGAGGAAATGGAAGGAAGAAGAGAAAAACCAGATCCTCGGGAACTATGCTTAACAAAAGAGGTATGGCATTAGAAAGGAAAGGCTATTTATTGCCTTTTTCATATTCAAATCTTTAATTAGTTCTGAATTTAGTTCTGACTACAGCCCAGATTTCCTCTCTTGTATGTATTTGACATAAAAATTAAAATTGTTCATAAATATTTTTATATTGTTTTGAATTGGGTCTTCATGAAAAAAATCTACCCTTCTGATGCCAATGGAGATTGAGAGCCCAATATCGCCAGCTTTGGCAAGCATTAATGTAAGCCTAGGAACTGTAGCCATGAGATTGGATTCTCCAGAAGAGCTGCCAGCTAAAGTTGTGCTGGGATCAAGAAAAACGGGCCTTGGCGGTTCGTGTTACTGGAGTTGTATCCATGCCAGTGGATGTCCACACAATCCAGAAGAGAATTTGACATTGCTGCTGCCACTGTTGCTGTTATAGCAATGGCGCCCACCACTGCTACTCTTTCTGGGATTACCATTTCATAATTGCTTACTATAGCTAGCACAGTGGAGACCCTGGCAACAAAAGTAGCTACCACAGTTAGTTAATCTTTCATTCTATTGGACATGATTAATTTAATTCAGTAGTTATATACATCTCGATTGGCTTTGAAAATTATAAATTTATAAACTCAAGTTCTAGTTGCTTTTGGGATACTATCTTACAAGGACTCCAACGTACAGTATGGCTCGTTAAGGAAGGGAATGGCTCAGTTGCCTTTAGCCTACTGGCTATGGGTGAGATAGGACCTCTGTTGGTCTTTTCTGTATCGAACACACAGATTGCAAGCCCAGTGCCACTTTGAGATCTTTGACAGCAATTAACTATGCAGCTCACACATGATTGAGCCTGTATGATAATGAGTATTCAGAGACGGGTAATGCCTGGGGGACACTCATCAACCTAAGACAGAGCACCTGTGTGGCCTGGGCAGGCGTCTCCATGACGGGTAAGGTGACCTGCTGACGTCCCACACAACCCAAGTCAGAAGCTCATTTTTTTAATAAAAGGGGGACCTGTAGGGTCCTGGCCCCCGTTTTGGGTAGCTGTTGCCTTGCTTGCGGACCTTGACCTTGATATCTTCCCTATGCTAATTCCCTGCCAGGTTCCACCCTCCTGAATGCTTAAGGGAAGTTCCTTGTCTGTGTACCTGAATAATGGGCATTAACAGCTTAGATGCAATATTGTAAAACATCAGTAGCGAACTTCTGCCCTCCAGGGTCCTCCCATTGTGCTGTAAGCCTGTATTTAAGACCTCTTCCCCCCTTCAATAAATGACATTCAGCATTTAAAATTAAAAATAATTTATATATATATAATTGAATGAATACTGCGAATGTAATCTATGAATACCACAAATGTGATTAATATCATGAGTGTAATTTAAAATAAATAAATAAATAAATAAATAAATAAAATTGTTCATAAATATTTTTATATTGTTTTGAAATTTAAAGTAGAAATACATATAAGTCTCTGGATGCCAGTTAATTATTAACCCATTGGGAAATCAGTTATCAAGATAGAATATGGTATTTGTTAAGGTTCTGAATCCGTGCTTAAGTGCTTATGTAGTGAGCACAAGGCCCTAAATCAAGCAAGAACATCAGCAAGAAATACATACATACATACATAATATATAGAAGAAAAAGATGTGTGGTTTTAAAAGCATCACATTGTAACTTGTCCCAAACCTGATGTACCACACAGAAGTAAATGCTGAAGGCAGGTTAAGTACAGTACAGGATACTTACAGCATTCATCACACTGTTGTGTGGAGATGGATGTGTGAGCTTTCTTGACCTTGCTGCTCTGATTGTGTGGGCAGAACGTCTTTCCTCACCCTTACCATTACAAAGATGGACTTCACAGATGAAAAAAGATTTTCCTTATTCTAAGTCAAGCTAATGACTGTCATCTTCTCTCAAGGCTTTGCTAGTTTTAGTCATCCTCACAAACCAATCAGAGATAACAGAAAACACTAACGTTAGAATGTCTTTGGTTACATTTTTATATATTTATTTCTGTAGCCGTAAGTTTCTCTGGTCCTGCCCGGCCATGCAGTCCCACAGCCACTTATAAAATAATCATTGAGAGGCTTAATATTAATTGCAAATTATATGGCCTATGAGTCAGGATTCTTGCTAGCTAGCTCTTATAACTTAACCCATTTCTATTGATTTATATGTTACGACATGGCTGGTCTGCCAGCAACTTGTTGCTAATTCAGTGGTGGGCTGGCCTCTCCTCTGACTCCACCCTTCTTTGTCTTGTCTTCAATTGAATGTACCATCTAACTTTATCCTGCCTTGCCATAGGCCAATGCAGCTTTATTTATCAACCAATCAGAGCAACACATACAGCATACAGAAAGACATCCCACAGCACTTCCTCTTTTCTGTCTAATCAAAAAGAAAGATTTTAACTTTAACATGGTAAAATTACATATAAAAACAGCTATCAAGCAAGAATTACAGTTACAATATCTACTCTATATTTGGCAAAATTAAAAAATATTCTACCATCCATCCTATTTTTGTGAGTCTAAAGTTTTGTATCTAATTTATCTTTTATCACAACTAAGGAAAGCTATAATTATAACTATATAGTCTTCAACTCCATCAAAGATCCCAGAAGGTTATTACCTAAGTAAATAGGAAGTGAATTGCAAGCAACTTCCAAAGTTCTAGAAAATACAGAGACATCTGGCTGCCTGGATAGTCCCAAGTTCCTCTGGAATGTTGAGGCATCCATCTTCAGCCCACAGGCCTAGAGTCTCTCAATCACTTTCCTCTGTATCCTGTAGAATGTCTGGCAGTCTCCTCTGTGAAGCAGGAACCCCCAGGATCATTTTGCCTTGTTTTGGCAAAATTCAGTGGTCATTTCCCCATGGGTCCTGCATGTCTAGTTTATACAACACACTGTCAAGCGGTCCAGGCAAGAGCAGTTTCTTGCCCAAATGGCTAACTTTTGCCGTAAAGAAAGCAAACTCTATATGGAGTTTCTTCAATGCCCATCATCTTCTCTGAAGTATACTGGTGCTGCCTCAATGTCCAGAAAAGTTCTTAAAACATTTTAAATGCCATATTCTGTAGATTTTTGAAGTGTTTGAAGATTATCTACCTAATTGAATTATATCTCCATATACCTAGAAAACTTCACTAACATGACTAGAAGTTTGATTATCATAGATGACTAATTATTAATCTGTATTTCTTAATTATACATTACAATTTTAAATGAGTTGCATAAATATAATTCCTTAAACAAGAGTAGAAATATATACAGTATAACAAAATTAACTTTAAATTTGTATCAATAAACTAAAATCCATAGCAATGTAAAACATTTCAAACAAGTTGTTGCTCTTTAAAAGTAGATTCAATAATCTACCATTTTATCCTATCATACCTATAATATTTCTGTGTGTGTGTGTGTGTGTGTGTGTGTGTGTGTGTGTGTGTGTGTATGTGTTTGCGTGTGTGTGTCTATGTGTGTATCATGGAGCATGAGTAGAGGTCACAGGGCAGTTTGCATGAGTCAGTTCTCTTTACCCACCAAGTGGCTCCCAAGGACTAAACTTAAGATGCAAGCTTGGTAGCAGGCACCTTTACCTGATGAGCCATCTTGCCATTCCTAGAATATGTTGTGCACCATTTAAATGACAGGCTATTTTTCCTGGTCACTTGATCACACTGATATTCTCATCCAGGTGAAAGCCCCTCTACATAAATAGGACATTGTGCAGTTAAACACACAGGCTGTCTGAGGGATGAGGTTAGCACCACATCATTCTTCTTCCTTTGCTTTGGCAATGATTCATTTTTATTTCAAAATGTAATAGTAGAAGAAAACAGATGCCTAGTGAGATTGTACTTGGTACAGGAAAGAATAAGTTAATATATGATGCTAGGATGGTACACATAGCTGAGTTCAACGGGAAATGGGAATCTGTTCTAGCCCCAGATGCTTTCTGTTTCCAGTGAGCCCTATCATGGAGTTCTCTGCCAACACTTCCATCTCCAGGACTGCCTGAGGATCATGGTAGCCAAAGCAAGAAAATAATGTGTTAATTTTCAAGTGAGGCCAGTCAGAAAGCAGAAATGAAGGGATTATGGTGTGTGCATCCCCAGCAGAGTGACAGGGTATCTGTCACTGAGTAAAAGTTCCACTTGAAACTTCGAGAATGAACAAGTGAAAGCAGGGTCCTGCCATGCAAAAATCCTGGATGGTGTGGGATGAAGATGGAGCTGCAACCAAAAGTAGAGAGGGGGACCTTCAAGGGGAAGTAAAGGAGGCAAGGGCAAAATTACTCAGAGTCAACACATGCTTGTACTAAGCAAAATGTGTGCTGACAGCTTTGCTAGATGCCAGGTAGGTGGGAGAGAAAAACAAGAATGCCAAGAGAATACAGAACACTGCTCATGATAATTACATGCTACAATCAAAAGGAAACCGTGGCTTCTTCCTGTCTTGGGAGGAGGGTAATCTTGAGAGTATAAAACCTAGGTGAGTTTTACAAGGCTGATTGTGTAAAAACCTAAGAGTGTAAACTGATATTCAGTTTACACTGAATTGTTTGTAACATATTGTTGCCGTATCTGCCAGGGTTTAATTTTCCTTCCTCTTATATTTCCAATATCTCATCTCCATGGGCCTCTTTCTTTTACATATTTTCAAGTGTCTCTCTTCTTGCAAGAACAATAACATCAAACCTTCCAGTTATTAGTATCTTCTCTCCTCAAAAACCCCTGGTGACCCATTGATCCTCCTTCCTTCCCTGTGGATTGGATGTTAGGTGCCCATTGGGTGCTTGGCTCTATCTTCTGTTCTGATTATCTAGAGCAAGACCTTTGCGTATGTGTCTTTCCTGCTGTGGAAGAACCCAGAGCGACAAACAAGGGTGTAAAGTTAGATATTTGCAAGGAAGACACAGAGAGTGAAGGGCACGTTTCCACGCATTCTCACCTTGCTTTCAGCTCTTCACCTGGTGGCGTTCAAGCCAGGTCACCTTATTTGATGTAGTCAGCATTACTAAAATCACAAAGCATCTGTAAACACCAAATTTAGTGAAAAATTCAGCCTTTGTTTTAAATGGTTTCTTTGCTTCATTTGACATGATTACCTCCTAAACACCTGTAATTTAAACCGCTGGCATAAGTTCAGAAAGCACACTATTTAGAGACTTTCTTTGAAATATGTATATGTACACACACGTATCTAAATAGATCTACATGTGTGATGTACAGTTGAGGAGGACCATAATTTATTTGCTCTGTGTTTGGATAAAAGTTCTTGCTTTATCTTAAGATGGGTAAATTCACATAGAAACAGACACTTTAGGAAAAGCCTTCTAGTGATGGATTAAGGACCAGAAGAGTAAACTGACTCCTAACATTCAGAGACAGTGGAGAAACCCATTGTTAACCTCTTCCTAGTTCTATTGGTCCCCCTCCTTCCTCTTCCCACTTTCTCTTCCTCCTCTTTCTCCCTGCCCTCCTCTTCTTCCTCCTCTTCCTTATTCTTGCAGCCCAGACCTCAATAGCACAGGGCTCTGTGACTATGATGACATTTGTAACAGCATAAATATGGAGAGCATCTCAGTCCGTCCAGGCCACTATTATAATAAAGTACTCTAGACAGAGGTGTATGTAAACCACAGAAATTCATTTGTCGTGGTTATGGAAGCAAGTACAAGATCAAGACAGTGGAATTTCCTGTTGAGGGTCTGTGTTCACAGATGGTACCACCGAGCTATTTATGCACAGGCCAGGAGGAATGAGATCTGGGTCTCTTTCAAGGACAGTCAACCCACTCACAAAACTCTGTCCCCACAAGTTCAACCTCATGTTGACATCATGCTGATGAGGACATTTCAGCA
The DNA here is from genome assembly GCA_902168415.1 of Peromyscus melanophrys. Lineage (NCBI taxonomy): Eukaryota > Metazoa > Chordata > Mammalia > Rodentia > Cricetidae > Peromyscus > Peromyscus melanophrys. The sequence goes on along the minus strand of CABHPR010134439.1, from coordinate 5,031 downwards.
GATGGATTTGTGGGGTACACAGGATTTCTGTCCATGGCAATTTGCTACAAATGCTAAATAAATAACCATATGCATGATGAGCTGTTTTATTGCAGTATGGAAACAAATATTTGTAAATCTACTCAATGCACGGATGTAAGAGTATAGCTGAAGAGGAGGTTTACATTTTCCCTTCTGGACATTCCCTATCAACTCAAAATGAATCCTTCTACTTCTCTTTTAGGAAGACATGGACTTGGATCATTGTCAATTTCATTATTATTAGCAGATTATAATCTAGAGTGAGCACTGTTTGGGTCATTATAGCAAAACACCTCTAAGCAGATGATTTCCCCACAGTTCTTGTGTCTCTCACAGTTTTTAGAGGTTACAAGTTCAGGGTCATGGTCCTAGGGCTGGGTTATTAGGAGACGTTGCTTCCTGGATTGCAGATAGCAACCTTCTCTCTCTCTCTCTCTCTCTCTCTCTCTCTCTCTCTCTCTCTCTCTCGCTTTATCTTTGTATGAGAGAGAGACATAATACCAATTTCAACCTCTCAATGATATGCTCCTATAGCATCTTAACAGATATTAACTAATCTACTTTGGCAATAAGTAAAGTCTGGCTTAACACATTTAAATAACTAGCCATATAATAAGGAAAAGAAAGGCTGTAAATGTTGTTATAACTCCCATCAAGATGTTAGGTTCAGATTGGCTATGAATCATGCCACTAGTTCACAAGATCATGTGGAAGGGAATAAAAAGGATGAAATAACAATGAAAATCAATTTTCAAGAAAGGCAGAAGACAGAGAAACTACCTACAAAGTTTACACAAATGCTGTTAAAAGCAAAACTGGTAGCAAAGCCTTGCAGAAAACCTGGTGTGTTAGGAGTCCACAGAAAATGACAGAATCACAGAATGACCTCAAGTCACAAGACACATAAAAATACCTACGAGAAGACACAACTCTAAATGACAGTCCTAGTGTGCTCCTCTGTTGCTGTCGTACACACTGACCCAAGAGCTGGTACATCTAAGGGTTGTACTCCATCACTGAGCTTCACCAAGGCAGGGACTGAATCAGAAACCACAGACCAATGCTGCTTACTGGCTTGTGCCAGGCTCGTGCTCACCTACGTTTCTTACACAGGCCAGGCTCACCTGCCCAAGGATGGTACCTCCTAGAGTGAACTGGGCCCTCCTACCACAACTAGAAACAAGGAAATGAGGAACAAAATGTATCCATAGTGGTACATGCTAAAGACAGAATAAAATAGTAATGAGGGTAAAGGGTGCTCCCCCATGCAGAGTTACAAACAAAGCTTTTAAGTCCTGTTCACTGTGAACTATTGGTGAAATTACTAAGGCCACTCCACGTAGTTAAAAGGAGATTTATTTAAAGGCGTAACTCACAAATGAAGGGATAGGTAGATGATGGGTTCTGGAAGAGACACAGCGCAGTCCGGCGGTGTTCTCTGGAGAACTTTCCTAGGTCTACCTCTCGCGTCCAGGTCCAGGAAACCAGAGCGCGCCGCGCATCCCGATCTCAGGTCTTCAGCCCTCCCTTGGCCCCGCCTTGTAGGCGTGATAGTTACGGAAGCCTCAGTGGGGGTTGGAACTTCCAGACCAAAGCTGGAATGGCTACCCACTACAGTGAACCTGATGCAAGGTAGTGAAAACAGCACTTCCAATAGACACTGTTAGGAGAGCTCAAACATGAATGTGCTTGGAGGTAGTATTTCCCAGTCTCATACACATCAAAGGACTAAAAATCATATTAGCAGATGTTTCTTTAATAATATTTCTCCTATGACAAGTTTGTACATGTATACAATGTACTTGATCATATCCATACTCATCCCAGCTTTCCTCTGAAACCCCTCTTACTCTCCCTGGTTACCTCCAACAAACTCCCCTCCTCCCTTCATGGTCTTTTCTTTGGTTTTATATGAAGTGAGTTCAGTTGGTGCTGCCCAAAAGTATGTGAGTGTGAGGCCACCCACGGGATCATGAGCAACCTATAAATGGCCATACACCCACCCCACATGACTGGCCTTTACCCGCCAGGTGCCAACTGCTAACAGCCCCTAGCTAGGACTGAGTCTTAGGAGGCCCTCCCCATTCCATACTGGAAATCTGTCACTTAGTCTCAGCATTGTAAGCAGATAATTTTTTAAAAGACAATAAACAATGTGATCAGACCCAGAGATATGTGGAAGAAGATACCCAGAAAACAAATACAGGGAATGAATACCCAGAACCCACTCAGATCTCATCACACACTTCTTATATTTTTTGGAATTACAAATATTCACCAGCTGTTTTTCAGGTTACATCATAATTACAATTCTAGCACCCTAAGGAGAATGGGAAATGGCACAGCCACTGTGGGAGGTGAGTTGACAGTTCTGTGTACACCTATTATGTTGGTCCTTGGGTCTGCTGTCACAAAACACTGTGCACTCACTGTGTAGCTGAGATGCAACAGGAATTTATAGCACTAATCAGGGTATCACCAAAGTGGCAGACCCAGTTTCTGGTAATAATCTCTCTGGTTCACAGACAGTACTTCTCACTGTGTCCCCATGGGGTAAGAGGGACTAGGCAGCTGGCCACAGCATATGGCTCTCCCAAAGGATTGTCACGCTGGCAATACAGAGTCAATGTATGAATTCCGTGGAGGTCATAAGCAGACCACAGAACACATGAATAGTTCTAGCCATTTTATTTCTAAACATTTATCCAAGAAAACTGAAAACATATGTATACAAGACTTGTATACACATTTTGTTAGGCAATTTCTAGCAAAACTTATAAATCATATAACTGTTTATCAGCATATGCAAATACACCATAGTATATTCATTCATTGGATTTCTACCTAGCAACAGAGAGCAAATTATTGATACATGTTATAAAAGAGTTGAAAATCAACTCTATTATACAAAAAATCTAAGAAGAGATAAAATCTAATGTAGATCACATTATATAAGCTGTAATAAAAGTCTTTGTTTATAATGCCATATATTTTTCAAATAAATAGAGTGAACTTCCATAGAAATGGCTTATTTTAGGAAGGTATAGATAGTATGCAAAACATGTCTGGAGAAGCTTGTAATACCAGAAAGCCAAAAAAGCGTTCAGAGCACTCCACTGCGTGCCCGCCCATCCTGATCACACGTAATCGTGAAATACATCAGCTGACACAAAGCATAGCTGAAGGAGTCTCCCGTCCTCAAAGCTGAAGAAACCTGAGGAACGAAATGCATCCATAGTGGCGCATGCCAAAGACAGAGTGAAATGGTAATGAGGGTCAGGGTGCTCCCCCATGCAGAGTTACAGACAAAGCCTTAAGTCCTGCTCACTGTGAACCTGATGCAAGGCAGTGAAAACAGCACTTCCAGCATTGACTTTCTTTGCCAAACCCATGAGCCTTGACTACCTAGAGAATGTCATCCTAGAAGAGGTCTCAGGACTAACAAGGTCATGAAATACAAGAGAAGAGAAGCCATCATAGCCCAGAGGAGCCTGGGAAGCCGTTAAAACAATGAAACAAGGTGTCCTGGTGGGATCTTGGGAAAGAAAATGGAGATTAAAGGAAAATTGCATACGCCCTGGGCACTAGTCAGCAGTTCACTAACGGCCACATGCATTCTGTATTAGAGGCTGCACACTCTTTATTCTCTGCTAGATGTTCAATAAATATACAATTATTCCAAAAAGTAAGGCCTATTAATAAAAGTCTTAAAAGCACTTAAATCTAAGATAGAGAATAATTTAACACAACAGTAAACCAGGCAGAGCTCTTTAGAAGCCCTAATACACAATGACAGAGGCAGATGGCTGGTTAGCGGGGTAGGCAGTGATACCCCAAGGCAGAGGTGAGAAATGATGAAAGGATTTTAAAGAGCATGAGCGCACTTTTGAGGCAGAAGTTCTGCATCTCACTTAGTCTGTAGTCAAGGCTCCCCATACACATTATACATACATACGTACATATGTACATACATACCTACATACACACACACATGCATACATACACACACACACATACATACATACATATGCATGTATAGGGCCCACCTGCCAGCCTCATTTCTTTCCTTCCCACACTTACTCCATGTGCTGTCCCTAATGCCCCCTGCAGTTCCCACACTCCATTTTACCATTTGATGCCTTAAGGACATACAATAACTGCTTCCTTGAATTCTCTTCTACCTCCCTAATTCTCTCACATCTGAATTAGTCAGCGATAACTCATTGCTGGAATAGTCAACGCCCAAAAACAGTGGTTCAATGCAACAGAGATTTACTTCTCATATGTAGTACCTCCCTGGTGATTCAGGCCTTCAGGCTCCGTGCCTCTAGCAGCCCCACCTGCCCTGGAGTTTTGGAGTCTTGCACGTATCTTCTAGACCTGGGTGAGAATAACTGCAAGGCATCAGCATAACTAGGACCTGGACACACTCAAGGGAATTTTCCAAATGACTAGCTCAGTTTTGAATAGGTCATATTTAAGACAGTGTCAAGATGTCCACGAGTCTTGGGTTGAGCATGTAAGTTACTATGTATGTGTAGTATGACTGTGTATGAACTATATCACGTAAGTCACTCCCCTCCACAGTGTTCTCACGAATTTTATAGTGATTTATTTTTAAAGCTCAATGAAAATTATTCTAAGAGTAGAAACATTGAGAGGAGAAAATACTGTTTAGCCTCCCCACGGGAGATCTTCAGATATGACGCAGTTATGACTTAGATATGATTTAGTTAGGGCTGAAGGGAACCTTATGAAAATACAGAGGTGCAATAGGACAAGACAGTTATGACACTCAACATCCAAACTCCCCACACAGGTAGAGATGTGTTACCAACTGCCTTCAGCTCCTCAACTGCTAAGTCACATTGGTGGCCCTCAAAAAGAGTGTGACCCACTTGTCACAAAAATAATTTGAATGTGTTTCCTAATTTAGGAGCAGGTTAGACAGGCAGCCAGGAATACACACACACACACACACACACACACACACACACACACACACACACA
>CABHPR010134438.1:50096-73795 GCA_902168415.1 Peromyscus melanophrys | reverse complement strand
TGTGTGTGTGTGTGTGTGTGTGTGTGTGTGTGTGTGTGTGTGTGTGTAACAGCCCTGGCTGTCCTGGAACTCTCTTCATAGACCAGGCTGGCCTTGAACTCACAGAGATCCACCTGCCTCTGCCTCCTGGGTGCTGGGATTAAAAGTGTGTACCACCACACCCAGCTTCTTCTCCACATCTTCTATAGTTGTCTTGCTCTCTCTAAATTGTACAGCACATTTCCAACAACTTGCCTTTCCATGAGTCCTTTCAAAGAAGTCATCAACAGCGCCTTTCTTTTCTCATATTGCATGAGTTTCACAAAGCTTCACTAGGTTATGCAAATAGAGCATAATAATAACTGACATCCGGAGCTTTGAGATCAAACACAGCTCACTCTTCGCAAACAGAGAGCTTTGTGGTGGGAGCGTGTGTACACTACCATACAGAGCTCTAGACCAAAGCATCAGTATGCTACACAGGCTCTCACAGTGTCCACCTCAAGCATTGGTTGGTCTTGAATGGAGGCTAAGTGTGGCTTCATCAAGGGAGCTTCTAGAGTACACTGGTGAATCTAGTTCCTTCACTCAGGCTTGGGTCAAATCTATGTCTGTTTTAAGGAACCTTGCTTGCTGTAACACTCATATACACATTTGTTGGCATGATATCACAGTGACTGAAAACAGCTCCTGTCAGATCAATAATATGGCCTAACTTGAATAATGTCAACAGTGAACTCCTGGGGCATTACTAAGAATCAGACTGGGAAACATTTTACATGAATGATTCCATCAAATCTTTGTAACCCTGTAAAATAGGCTATCATTGTCTTCCTTTACTCTTGAAGGAAACTGAGACACTGAGGAAGGCAATTTCTTGCCTATATGTTCATAGATAGCAATAATAGATGAAGAATTCGAGTCCAGGCCGTAAGAATTCACAACCCGGATTTTGTCTCCATACACTGACACAAGACTTGGGAACTAGTGGCAGGTCCCGTCACAGCCCACTGGCTGCTTGCTCCAGTCACCCTCCTTAAACTTGGCCCAGTTGCTTCATTCATTCTGGTCCCCAGATCCCCTTCCACTGGACTCAGACATCCCATATTCCCTGATTCAGTGACCCTGGGGACAGCCTTGTGGGCTCCAAGTGACTTAGGGATTTTACTGTCTTCACTCTGGAGATAGGGTAAGAAGGAAAACACATGCAGAAAAAGAGAAAAAGAGATAAAGCCTTCACAAACAACATTCTTGAATTTGGGTTCCCGTAATATCATTCTTTGAGGCCTGTGCTGTGATGGGAACCAGATGCACGCTTAGACTCCAGTCCACTGTTGTGTATTCCTGAGAAGGAATGCCCTACTTCTCGATCCCTGTTTGACAACCCAGCATCTAGTCTCCCACTCATTTTCATATCAGGATGCTAATTGTCAGCAGGATACATAACCACTCAGAGTAAAAGTGACTTTACCCAGCTTTGCTTGAGCTATCCATACCAGGAAATGAAGTTGTGGCCAATGAGACAGAAGAAAAGACAATAAATTTTCCTGAAAAGACACGAGAATATTAGCTTGCCCCTCTCAGTCCCCGAGCCCTCCATCTGCAAAACTTTTTACAGTTTTGTTGTATTGTATAGTTGTTTGCCTGCGTGTGTGCCTGTGTTCCACTTGCATGCCTGGTGCCCAAGGAGGCCAGAATAGAAAGTCTGATCTGGAACTGGAGGTACAGATGGTCAGGAGCCAACATGTGGGTGTTGAGAATTGAACCTGGGCCCTCTGGAAGAGCAGTCAGTGCTCTTAACTGCTGAGCCATCTCTCCAGCCACCATCCAGAAACTTTTTTATGTAAGATAAAAATAAATGTATTCTTGGTTTAAGCCGATACTTAATTTCTTTTTTTTTTTTTTTTTTTTGGTTTTTTCGAGACAGGATTTCTCTGTGTAGCTTTGCGCCTTTCCTGGAACTCACTTGGTAGTCCAGGCTGGCCTCCAACTCACAGAGATCCTTCTGGCTCTGCCTCCCGAGTGCTGGGATTAAAGGCGTGCGCCACCACCACCACCACCACCACCACCACCACCCATATGCAGTCAGACCTAATCCTAATTGACACAGGTTAGAACCCCAAAAGTACTTGTGAGAGATTTGGTTTGTAATCTCTTTCAAAATACTTGTCACATGAAGGATGATTGACCCTGAAAGATGGTTGATCTGATAAAAGTTGATTCTGGGGTCCCCTGAGACCTGCAGGTGCCCAAGCCATTTATGTCTAATGGCACCATACTCACATGTAACCTGGGCACACCATCCTTTAGACATCATTATCCCTAGATGACTTTAAATGCCAAATGCAAAGTAACTCCTATGAAAAAGCTATGTTCTCCTGTACTGTTCAAGAAGTATTTTCCAGAGAAGAGCCTGCACATATTCAGCTCTGATGTCAATTGTGTGGTGTGTCTCTGAATGTTTTCCATCCACAATCCATTGACCCTGGGGATGTGGAATCCACACAGAGAGAGCACAGCACTTGGATATTTAAAATCAAGAGTCTCTGTTTGTTTGTTTTTTTCCTTCTTCCCTGATCTTAAGACACACATGCATAATTTGGTCTCCATTGACCTAGGAAGTAATCTGGTCTCATGATGTATTGTATTCTATACACAGCTCTTCAATTAGAGGAGAGTTGAAACATCAGACAGTACCCAGACTCCTCCATAAATATGATTTGGGTTTACAGCCAATCCCAATCCCATTCCATGGATGGGAAAACAGTTGAAATCAGCCTGCCTTTTGTTTCATTGGGTTAAAGTGTTACACCCCCTGTAAGGAAATGAGAGTAGGTATTTCTGAGACCGAACATCTCACACCACAAGTCACCAATAATTCAACAAATGCTGAAGTAAATCACAGCTAGAGCTAATAAAGTAATTTTTCACTATCATGTGGTTGCTATCAAACTCACTGAAATGTCAGTCTTCATGCAGGCCCCAGCCCTGTTTCAAGCAATCCGTTAATTACACTCATTTCGTTTATCCTGCGCCTCTGCTATTGTGGCAAGTGTTTGCTTCATCTTATCCCCCCCCCCCCCCCCCGCTCAATAGATTTTAATTGCTGTTGCTGCAGCAGACACCTTGAAATACATTTCCTAGAGAGGCCATGGCAGGCTGCTAGACTAGCCAATGGTGATTAATTTCATTGACTTGAATCACAGAGGACGAAGAAAGCCAGTTCCATTTTAATTACGTCTGCAAGAGTACAGCATTTTCTGAAGCAGAGCTCCTGAGAGGGAATGAACTGCAGGGTGTGGTGGCCTCTCTTTTTTTTTTTTTTTTTTTTTTTCCGTTCCTTGTACCGTGACTCTGTGGGCCTGGTGGGAAATATTGACAAGCCTGGGGATTTGCAAGTAGGATGGAAACATGAAGCAAGCATTGTTTGCTTCATTTCAGTTTCTCCTACTTGAGCAACTAATATCCATTGCACAGATTTAAGATACAAGCCAGTATCTTACCCTTGCTGCAGATGTTCTGCATAAAAGGGATGGGAGTCATTAACCCTGACATGTGAATGTGCTTGCTTACTGTCCCAGAAGACAGAGCCAAAGACATTCTTGGGGTTTTCCAGAACACTCTATACTCATTCATGTCCTTGGATGCTGGCATGCACTTTCCCAGTCTCTCACCCTTTCCACTTGAATACATAACAGTTCTCCCCAAAGCCCAGCTCAGCTGCTGCTGCTGCTTCTGCTTGCCCTGAGGAGACATGGGGTGAAAGAGGAATATACACTCCTAGGGCCTGGATATATTGCTCAATTGGCAGAATGCTTGTTTAGCATGCACCCTGGGTTTGACCCAAAGCAACAAATAAACTGAATGTGGAGGCACATCCCAGCAATCCTAATACTCAGCAGGAAGAAGCATGAGGATCAGAAGTTCAAGGTCATTCTTGGCTATATACTAAGTCTGAAGTAAGCCTGAGATAGGTGAGACACTATCTAAAATACATGTGTGTGTATCTGTGTGCCTAGGAATGCCAGGTCTGTATGAAGCAAGCTACTTATATTATCTAAATCCAGAAAGCAACTCTTCTCTTCAGCTTTCTTCCTCTCTCTTCACACTTTTCATTTGCTAAAGTGACCACCAAACCCCTTGAGGTGTTATATACATTGTTAGCTAATGGTCCATTCCCCGTTTTTTTTCACCTCCCATGGAGAACTAGCATTCCCCTATATCATAGTTGTTGCTAGGATAGAATGTAAAACCTTATGTAAAGCACCCAGGTGGGTGGCTGGTCAGAGAAGGGGCATGAAAGATGTAAGTGTGCTTTTCTTCCTCTCCCAGGGTACCATTTCTTCACTCTTGTTTATAATGCTAATTGAGAGGCAAGCCAGGAAACAGAATTTAAATTAGACTGTCCTTTTCAGCTTTCCTCTAGTGAGAGTTATTAAATGTAGCTGTCTAGGCTTATTTCACATCCATTCCCTCTTTTTGGTCCTCACTGCTAACTTCCTCATCCACACATAGTTTCTTCATCCATCTTGAATTGGGATCTAGCAATCGGCTCTTTATAAATAAGCAAGCCTCTCCACCCATCTCCTCCATTGCATCTTCCATAATGCTTCTCTGGTAATTGGTCCTGTTGTCTCCTATAGATGACACCTCTCACTGTTTTCTCAAAGAGTTCAAGATAAATGTAAATTAAACTGTGTAGTACATAAAGCTCCTAGGAATCTGCCCTTGCCTTCCTCTCCACCTTCATCCTCACCATGCCTGCCCTATTCACTGCACAAATGCATACAGTTGACTTTGGTGATGGTGGTCTCTGTAAACATCCTCCATGGATATTTCATATTCTTTCTGTGCCTAGATTTACATGTGCCCTTGAAGTTCCTTCTAATGAGCTAAACCCTGTAGCATGAATCTTAGAGAGTCTTATTAATAAAACAAACCCGGGGCCAGTTATTGGGGTGAAAACTGGAAGGTCAGAGAGACAGAACAAACCACAGCTAACCTCACCTGGCCAACTTCTCGGCTGGTCTTGTTTCCTCAGACTGGAGGCCTCTGAGTCCTCATCCAGAATGGGTCTCAGCTGAACTGCTGCTAGAAGCCTGAAAGCTTAACCAGCCACATGCTTCTCCAGGCCAAAGGCTTCTCCAGGCCAAAGACCTCTAGTTTCTGGTCCTCACACCTTATATACCTTTCTGCTTTCTACCACCACTCCCTGGGATTGAAGGCGTGCTTTCTGGGATTAAAGGCATGGGTCACCACGCCTGGCCGTTTCCCATGTGGCCTTGAACTCACAGAGATCCAGAGGGATTTCTGTCTCTGGAATGCTAGGATTAAAGGCATATGCTACCACTGCCTAACCTCTATGTTTAATATTGTGGCTGTCCTGTTCTCTGACCCCAGATAAGTTTATTAGCATACACAATATTTTGGGGAACACAATACCCCCACAAAACCCACTCCCTATTCACTTCCCACAGCTAACTCCTTCAAATGCTCTTTCTGATCATCTGTCTGATATGGCTGTTCTTCTACTGTCCTACCTGGTGCCCTGTTCTGACCTCTGAGCTGACTTCTTTCCCATTTCACTGGAATTATGACCTGTCTGTCCTGGTAGATGGAGTACCCTACAAATGGAGAATATGCCTTCTTTATCTTGTAAGTCTGAGAGCTGACAATATAAGTGCTATTCATTGAATAGAATGATCAAATGAACTATACACATTTACCTTCACATTTCCCCTGCCAAGTGACCCCTTCAAAGTCAAAAAGGACATGGTCATAATTCAATGTTATGAATGAATGAGTAGGTGAATGTACTACTGCTTGGATATGAGCCTGGCAATGACATTTGTATCATGGTGAAATAAACATCCCTTCATTTGTATATACTCCCTGGACTGTGTACCCTGGGTAGGGTACCAGCTGTCAAAACGAAACACAGCCCCAAGTGTCTTTGGCTGGAGGTTACTGGAATTCTGACCTCTCCTACAGACATAAACTTCAGAAGAAAAAGATTTTGTCCAAAGACTGATTTTAGATTGAAGAAAAGTCTCAATTCTATTCCTTACACAACAGAATATAAAGGCCACTAACACATGGGAGAGAAAGCTATACCAGATGGCTTTCCCACCGTAGAGAGATGAAATATGTGTTGATTCCACCTCTACAGTGGTTCAGTCTCCCTGAAACTTGGCGTTAAACAGGCGGGAGTTTTTCTAACAATGTAGACCTTGCTGCCTGATGGTAGGAAGTCAGGCAGCAGGCCAGGTCCATCCATTGTCTGCAACCACCTTTCCAAGTCAATAATCTGCAACTTTATCCTCTATAAAACTTTTATGGCGAGTTGACTAGGAAGCTTAGCAATGAGTAAGACCTCAAGGGAACCAGCAGGATGGAGAAAATGAGAGAAGTTTAGAAAAACAGAGATTACTCCTGAGAATGAGTGTAGAGTAGAGAAAGGTTCAAAACATGGTGGTCACAGAGACTTGGAGTCCAACGCTCACTCTTCTATGGCCAAGCTGGTGTTCCCAGTTCATTGACCAGTGACTTTGTTCCACTAATCTTGACAGTGAGAAGAGCAAACCCCAAATGTCACAGAGTATGCTCAGTTAATTGATGCTCCTTCCTCTTTCTTGGCTTCTGTTATATTTGCTGAAAGGACTCTTTTGCTCAGACTTCCCTCTCATTCGTGGCTTTCTTTACAGTGATAATGCTCATAAAGATTACTTGCAATAAAATCAAATTTAAATAGGCACTTTCTGAATCACTTTTTTTCTTTTTATTTATTAATCATAATAGGTTTACCCCTAGGGCTATGACCTGTCTAGCCATAGGTTCTTAACCCAGTAATGGTTCCAGGTACGGCTTTTCATCTTGTGGAGCAGGATTTAAACACAATCAGAAGGTGATTGGTTACTCACGTGATGTTCATGCCACTACTGCACCAGTGGCTATGTCTTGCCAAGACAGTTGTTACTGAAGCTCACAGTATTCACAGCTGGATACGATTGTTGATTACTTTTTTCCCTCTGGTAGTACATGTAACACTTTTCTGAACTATGAAAGCTAACCAGTAAGAGTGAAACTTCTGGATGAGTACCAGCTTGATTTCTCCATGTTCTATGACTCAAGTAGATGGTGTCTTCAGCAATAGGATTTTACCATCAAGTCCTGAAGAGTAACCAAGAGCAATGAATGGCAATAGTCTGTCATGTTTAGAGGTTTATGGGACCTCACTGGCCAACAATTCCAAAAAAAAAGGTGAACCATTCCTGACACTAGACTTATTTGTTAGCCCATGGTGTCTAATAGAAGTATTGTCACCCATTGTAGAGTAACTCCATTTAAACTCTTTCTTTATCTATATATTTTAGGAAGCTTCAACAATAGTAGGTTTCCATATGACTATTTTGAAATGTCCTGATTATTATTTATCCTTTCTCACATTTCCTCCTCTACCCTGCCTTTCTATCTTCTACCCCAATTTAACCCTTACTATGCCATATTCTACTTTAACCCTTTATACTACTGCATTCTATCTCCCCTCTCTTGAAAGCCCCCAGATAAAAACTATTTGGAACTGGGTGAGATTAGAACTCTCAGTTCTCAATTGGGAAATGTAGTGGCTCTGTCTATAAACTGATTATAAATGAATGAATGAATGAATGAATGAATGAACATATAAATAAATGGCTTGTAAGTAGCTATGAGACTCCAAAAAGTTCTAGAAACATTTTGTTCCACTTTAACCCACACTTGCTCTCCCAAATGGAGAGTGATCACTGACACTCTTAAACACCTTTATATACCCCATAGTTTCTGTCTATAGACTCCTCAATGAAAGGATGCTCAGTTTTTATTAATGACAACTATCCAGTCATCTTCCAAAGGCCACTCCTCTTTGAAAATCACATCTGAACTGGATATAGGGTGCACACCTGTGACTTCAGCACTTAGGAGACTGAGGTTTCCAAGAGTTCAAAGCCAGCTTGACTTAAATTGTGAATACAGGAAGCCTGGGCTATACAAGACCCTGTCTCAGAATGGGGGCAGGAGGGGAGAGAAAGACACACAGAAAAAGAGAGAAACACACACATACACACATACATACATATACATACACACATACAGTGGGGGGAGAGATGAATACCCATGCAAAATGACACAGTTTCAAGCTAAAATAGTGTCATGGAGGAGCCATGGGAGATAGTTAGAGGTGCAGAACAGTTCAGAATCAGGAACCTAAGTTCTAGCCCTGGCCACTTCTTTTTTGTACAATATAGATGCTTAGGTCTGTAAGCCATCATGTAAAACTTGCAATTGCCATCTCTGTGTCCAGTTTCTCATCCAGTAAGATCCTTTTTATCTCATGTCTTGAAGGCAATCACCCCACCTCTGCAAGAGTGGTGGGACCTCAGTTCCCAAGATGACTAGGTAGGTCTGTGCCCATCTGTATCCTTCACACAGCCACCTAGCTGAAGAGGCAAATGGGAACTGAAACCCAGTCCCCATTCTTCATGTCAAGCTGGGTGCCCCCCACTGATGCCTTTTCCTAATTTACATACCCATAAGAGACTTTTTTAAAATTTTACAGTGGCATAATATAGTCTGGTGGTGACCCGTCAAGGCAACGCTCCACTGCTCACTGCAAAACAGAAGAGGGTGATGAGAGCCGCTGTGCTTCTGCTCTTGTTAGCAGCAGCCCTGACCTCCAGGGAGTCCAGGTGTTGAGGGAACAGTGGTTAGCATCATGCTAACGTTTCCACAAGAGATGAAGATGACGAACTGAAGAAGGACCCGCAGAAGCAAACTGGGCTTGATCATTTATTAAACTGCAAAATCTTTATCCATGGCTGGGAAATAGCTTTATAGTTAGGAAAATACACTCATAATTTTATTAGGCAGCAATTAAACTTAAATTTCTTTTAAACTATATTTGATGTCATCCTTTTTTTTTCTGGGCCTATTAGAGTAACATTAGGTGTTTGTGCAGAGAGCTCAGTCATTTCAAATTACTTCCCTGTCTAATGTGGGAGCTTTAATAGCGCACTCTTAGGTTGAATTCAATTTTTGAGACATCAGGCATGCTAATTAGATCGTCTCAGGGTTCTTTGCAGGAGAAGAGCTGTTTCTTCCCCCTCTCCTTAGTGAACACAACTTTCCATGCAATTAAAAGTATAGACCCTTTATTGCATGAAATTTCATGTGAACCATTAAGTATTGCTGGCAGACACAATGTCTGGTTAATATGCCACCTCTGTTGACATTTTCTTAAGATCTAATTAGAGTCGGTAAGTTTCTTCCCCTATTATTCTGAGCATCGTAGTATTTGTTCTTTCTCAGTCCTCTAACAGTAGAACTGGAAGAGAAGGGCAAAGGAGTGAGTACTTGTTAGGCATCTGCCCACTACCAGGTTCTGGGTGAGACATTTAACACATAACAGCTCTGTGAGTTGTAGGTTATTGTTTCCATTTACAGATGGGGAACTTTAGTTCAGAGAAGGTAAATAAAGTGCCCAAGGTCACATAGCTGACAAGTCTGGATTAAAATCTAAATCAGACTCCAAAAGCATCTGCTCTTTCCGCTGACTGTTCTGGTTCAAGGAGGCAGGAAGTCTCACCAGCACCTGTCGGCAGGATCTTCCCCTATACGATAGTGCACTGCTTCAGTTCCTGCTGGAATTCCTCCCCTGCCTTCCCTCAGTGATGGACTATGATCTGAAGATTCAGCTGAAACAAACCCTACCCCCGCCCCCCAAGTGAATCAAACCCAGCAAGAAATGTGACTTTATTACAAGTAAGTATGATGTCCATTGAGTTTCTAGGTGTAACTTCTCTCAAAGCTTTAACTACATATCCAATGCTACTCAAAAGCTGGGGAGAGGGACTAGGGAGATGGCTCAGATATTAAAATATTTGCCATACAAGCATAAGGACCAGAGTTCAGATCCCCAGAACCACAGAAATGCCAGATTAGCATGGTAGCCAGTCCATAATTCCAGCTTTAGAGGGTAGAGACAGGGGATATCCAGAGCAAACTAGCTTGTGAGAGTAGCCATATCAGCAAGCTCTGGGTTTGATTGAGAGATCCTGCCTCAAAGAATAAGGAGTAAGAGCAATTGAAGATGATTCCTGACACCGGCCTTAGACCTCCACACACGTGTGCCACATACATGATATCACACACATGAAAACAGAAAAACACATAAATAAACAACCTGGAGACCAGAGCACTAATTAAACCTATACTTTGGATTCAGGTAAATTAGATTTAAAAGGAAGCGGTAGGGAAGGACAGTATGGTGATGTCTTGGTTATTTTTCTATTTCTGGGAGAAGCCACCATGACTAAGGCAAATTATAGGAGAAAGTTTATTTGGAGCTTGTGGTTTCAGAGAGTGAGTCCATGGCCATTATGGCAGAGAGCATGTCAGCCAGCAAGCAGGCATGGCACTGGAGTAGCAGCTGAGTGCTCATCCCCCAATCCACAAGCAAGAGGCTGAGAAAGCTGACTAGGAATCATCTAGGCTTTTAGAATCTCAAAGTGTGCCCCCAGTGACACACCTCCTCCAACAGGGCCACAGCTCCTAATCCTTCCCAAACAGTTCCACCAATGGGGGAACAAATATTGAAACATATGATCCTATGGGGGCCATTCTCATTCAAACCATTAAAGTAAGAAAGAATTTTCCAAAGTTCCACAGGTGAATCATGGATTTTCAGTGACTGAGGTACCTCAGTTTCCCCATCTGTATATGGGCTATGTAAGCCATAATGGATTATATGGCATAATAGTGGATAAAGCATCCAGTCACTGACCACAGTGCAAATATGCAACAAAATCGTAAAATTGTGTTCCCTAATCACTTCAACCAGTCTTACTCCCTGACCTGTTTCTGCCTGTGTAATCTCTGCTCATGTAGTGATTGCCTTCCCCAAGCCTCCCTCCTCACTGACCCATTAGCATAAATTCTATTTCTAAACAGTCCTTTGTACTTCACATTGATCTCCTAGAGATTCCTATCATGAGTGCCATTACCATCTGGCTGCCTCCGAGGCTGTCATCATTTTCCTCAGGTTACCATGGTACAGGGTACTGATAACTCCTGCCTCTAGTCCTTTGTGGAATGGGATAAGGGACTGATCTATTAATTGACAGATTAATGACTCATAACTGTTGAATTCACCATTAATTGCTATTGCTTTTGAAACATAGATGGTTGTTGAGGGGTGAAGTCAGGCATAAGGGAAGGTTTGTACCTGTCAGGCCAGCCAGGTAATGATGAGAACTGCCACCATCACCAGCCAGATAGAGAAGGTGAAAGCCACCTGGTGAGCATGAGAAGGTTGTCACAGCACATATCACAGCTGTCTCAACCCCATTCTTTTATCTTGTCTGGCTTGCACTTGACCTTCCCTATAATCACTGTGGTTCTTACACTATTACACTCCCAGCCCTGGGTGCCTGGACCTCCTATGTCCCAACACCATTCTCCATCTCTGGATTCCTAAGAGCCAGCTGGGCAAGATGTGAAAATAGTGGAGCTGCCAGCCTCTACCATCCCTGTGGCCTCTACACGGTGCACTGTTTGCCTGTGGCTTTACCACTTGTCCTTGATAATGCACACATCCCCGAGCACTCAAAGCCCTCCAAATGCATGGACAATAAGAGCTTCAAATGTTCAAAGCCAAGAAGGCAAGTGAAGATCAGACCAGAAAGGTCCTGGGCCATTCACCAGCCCCACTAGGCTTCAGTACCAGCTTTCCTGAATGAGAACATAACCCTTGTTGAACCTCACAAATGTCTCATGAAGATCTCTTAGCCATGAGCTATTTCTGTTCAGGTATAAGAGGTAAGCCCATGCAAAGCCTAACTCTTGTTCCCATCAAGCAGACAAAGCATCAAACATTATTCCTCACACACAGCTTGTCTATAACACTCCCTACCAACGTACAACAAAATGAACCATTTTCCCTTGAATAATGTCACTGTTAGTCATTGCTCTTGGCTACAGTGTTTAGTTTGCAGTTTTACACATGATGTATGCCCCATCCCTTGCCATCAAAAATCTGTTGATAAGAATCTTTACTACCAACCTTGACTTGTCTGTAAACCCAACTCCTGTCTCTTGAAAAAACCTTTCTTGGGCAGACTTGGATGCTCTCATGACTCATTTATGAAAGTGTGCAATTGCTTCTTTGAAAGAATAAGAAAGGATGAGAGGCTTGATACAGTTAAAGTGTTAGTTCATCTTGACTGTCTGCATGGCTGTCTTAGTTAGGGTTTTTATTACTGTGAAAGACACCATGACCACAGCAACTCTTATAAAGGAATACATTTAAGTGAGGTGGCAATTTACAGTTTCAGAGGTTTAGTCCATTATCATGGCAGGGAGCATTTGGCAGGGAGTATGGCAGTGTGTAGGCAGACACGGTCCTAGAGAATTCTACATCTTTGATCCACGGGCAACAGGAAGTGAACTAACACTGGCTGATATCTTGAATATATATGAGACCTCAAAGCTCACCTCCACAGTGACACACTTCCTCCAACAAGGCCACACCTCCTAATAGTGCTACTCCCTTTAGGGACAATTTTCTTTCAAACTACCACAATGGCAGAATGAATTATATACAGTTCACCAAACACGTAAAGTGTATATACAGCTACCCCACACATAAGGCATCGCTAAAGTCCAGGTAAACTGAATTCCTGCCACACAGGACTTCAGGCAAGCTTGTGGCCTGAGCTGAGTGAGTAAACCCTTCTTGGGCCTCCACAGTCTGTCTCCCCCTGTGTTTGTGGTACATCTGTTGATTTTGCAGCTCTACCTCTAAATAGGATAAACAGCCACTTCATTAGACCACCTTTAATGGTCACATGTAACAGAGTCTTGGTGTTTATATTAAGTCCAACAGGTCTGGCTCAAGAGGAACAGGACTCGTGAAGTTCAATGGCAGATGCTAGCTTTGCTCTTACAGTCACTAAAATTGTTAGACTAAATTCTAATGACTGTGCACATCAGATTATATACAGATAAGACATTGCATGTACATGGATAATGTATATATAATTTGGAAAGCACACAAGCCTGGCTATTGTGATTGTCTCTCTCTGAAATCTCTTCCCCATCAGTGATTCCGACTTGTCCTTTGGACTCTTGCATCAGAAAAGCAAGCCAGACACATGTGACGAGTTGAATAGGCATAGAAGATATTTCTGTCTGTTCAATTCAACAACAGTAAATGCATCATGAGACAGTTCATGATTATTGCCAAGGGAATTGTGAAAAGAATAACTGCCAGAAGAGTACGAATGAGCGAGGGTGTATCTTAACTACTGGGGGAAGGGAAAACGAGACTCAGGCTTACAGAAAAACAGAGATTTGCCCTGGATCTTGTTGGATAAATAAGGCATGGGTTGGAGGGAGAGGGCATTCCAGGGAAGACTTTCTATCATGATGGGTAGAAATACTAGGGATCAGGGTGTTGGAGGTTATTTGGCAGCAAAGGGGAGGGTATGCATTGGTGTGGTGGGAAACAGCAAACAATTTTGTCCTCACTTTATCCTTTTAAACAAACCCAGATACCTCTACCATGGCTCTAATCAACCTCTCTAACGTTGGCTCACCCCACCCCTTGCATCAGACTCTGAGCATTTGATTCTACTTTTTGGCCTAGAAGGTTAATTTCTCAATTCCTATTCAAACCTACACAAATTAAGCTAACTCTGCCCCCAAAGTTCTGCATGTGATCTTCAAATGTTTGACCCCATTCACTTCTCAGAATAACCGTGTCAAGTGCCATTACTTGCCCATATTTTGCAGGGTTGAAAACAGTTGGAGATGTTGGTGGTCATACTGCAATTAAGTGGCAGAGTTAGGATTGGAACTCAGGCTCTCTGAGTCCATAGCCTAGTTCCCAGGCACAGACTCTTAGTCTCTGAACTCAACCCATTGGCTCTTTCTTCTTTAGTGACCATTGGATGGCATGTTTTATGTAGTCAGTCTTTGGAACCTAGACCTGCCTGATACAAACCCGGAGTATCAGGCACATGCCATGGATAGGGATTTTCAGAGCAACACTTGGTTTTGAGTCCTGCAAAATGTTCAGCACTGATATTTACATATTATTTTAGAGAAAACACAAGCCAGTGAAAGAGTTCAGGTATCTGTGAGCTTGAGATGAGAGAGGCTAACTCATAGACTTGGTTCAGGACTATCTAGTTCTTGGTTGTTCTATTTTCAGCTCAGAGGAGGTTACAAGATGACAGTTTGCAGCCTGTTTTGTGGTTTAAGGTAATCTGATAAAGGTCTGAACTGAAGTTTGTGATGATGGACATAGCCAGAATATGACAAAAAAAATCAATTGATATTACTCTAAAATAAGACTTATCTCTTCCTCCTTATCTTTATCTTTTTAAGTCAGGGTCTCACTCTATGACCCAAACTATGGCAATCCTCCTGCCTCAATCTCCCGAGTGCTGGAATTACAGGTGTGAGCACTGTTTGCTGCGAGCATGCCTTTCTTCTGAACACAAACTATCACTGATGATGTCATCTGTAAGGAACCAGCGTGTAGCCTTGTAGTTCTCAGAATGTGTCTCAGGTGCGTCATTGCTCCTTGGTTTGTGTTCTTGGAACAAACGGAGGTAACATGAAATGGAGGGAAAGATGGGGCTTTAGAGCTAAGCCTGGGTTTCAACCCTGCCATCCCACTGAGCATGTGACCTTGGGAATGTGCTTAATCTCACTGAGCTTGTCTCCTCATCTGTGAAACCAGCAGAACAATGTCTGTCACACCACATTGTTGTGAGGATTAAATAAAACCATGGATAGAAAAGCTATGATTAGCACAGAATAAATGTCAGATTTTGTACTATCATTTCTGAGCCAAACATCTCATTAAAGGCCTGCATAATCACCCATAAAATCTTGTTTGAAATGAAAGTGATTGGGTTCAACCAACCTTTCGGAAAGCAAATTGGCTTTCCAAATGCTCTCCACTGTATATTAAGACACATAAAATATGTTCCTCTCCTTTGACCCACTTGTTCTACTTCTCAGAATCTATTCTTAGGAAATCGTCCTCAATACAGAAAGAGTCCAATACACAAAAAGGTTTGCTGTGTGGACACTTATAATAGAGATTAGAGGCAGCCTGCACGTCCAGGAGCAGATGACGAGAGAGTCCCCCTGCAATCTGCTGAGGTTCTAAAAATGCGTTAAGACCCAGATTAAACAGAGCTAAAGTGGAAGGTGAATCAAGAAGCAAACATTTTTTTTTTTTTTTACTTCCATCAATTCTCCAGCCCAGCTCTTCTGCAGGGTTTCCCACTTCCTCTTCCCTGCCCGTGATCACAGCCCCTTCTCCCACCCTGAGCCCTGCCATCTGGGCAATTCCCACTGGCTTTGAGCCGGAGCCCACTGCCACAGACCTAGCTTTCTACCCTGCCGCCTAAGCCCTCTGCAGAGGCTCAGGATCTCTCCAAGCTGAGTGTCCTTGGCACCGCTCTCTGCCTCCAGAGGCTTCCTGGCAGACACATCTCCTCAGCTCTGGCCCCACTTCCCATCCCTGCTGTCATCTTCCTTCCAGCTTCTTCCCTTGCTACTGCCACCACAATGCATTACATCCCTCTAAGTCAGAGAAAGCATCGTCTCAGATGTCTAGAATGTGTCCGTTCAAGTAAACATAATGGGGAGAAACAGTCTGCTGTTTAAGCTGATTTTTGAAGCCCACTTAGACACTGAGTCTTGAGGCCTTAAATGCTTTGTGAAATCTCTCCAGAGAGGACTGAAATTTGTGAAACTACATCCTTTCAAAAATCAACAGGCAAGAAGCTGGAAACATGGGCAGTTAGACGGAGGAAAGAATCCAGGAATGTCACTTGGTGCTATCTTAATCTGTGAGCCGGAGTTCTTCTGATAACACTGTGAAGAAGAACATTTGGTTTTCTTGAGTTTGTATAATTACATGCGTTTTGCAATGTCTGGGCCTTGGCATGCACAGGGTAGCATTTGGCTTCAGCACTTTGAACTCTGAGGACAGTTTCACAACTGGGTTTTTTTCTGTCAGCTCTAACATCTGGACCACAGTGGCCCAGGTCAGCATGTGCTGAAACCCTGTGTGAACCTCCCCAAAAGAGCACAGAACAAGCTGGAAGTCCAGGGGCCTGTGCCCAGGCCTCCTCCAGCAGCTGTGCAAGCCAGGGCCATTTCAAAAGCAGACAACGGGATCGTTTTTCGGGTTCCTTCACTGACTGGACAAGAATCCATCACTATTTGACTTAGTATTTACTAAGCACCGCCTGTGTTCTCACTGTGTGGTAGGACACATGGCAGACTCTATTGCTACAACCCGGTGCATCACTCTCCCTTCCTGGCTCCCTTCTTCCCTTCTTTCCCTCATTCTTCCTTCCCTTCCTTTCTTTCTGCCTTCTTTCCTTTCTTAAGCATTGTGTAGATAATCTGACAAACAAAACAAAAAGCATATTCAATCCACCAATGTGTGTGTGTGTGTGTATACATACATATGATGTAATATATATTACATTTATATGTGTAGACAGAGTCCCACTATGTAGCCCTAGCTGGCCTGGAACTCACTATGCAGACCAGGCTAGCCTAAAATTCAGAGAGATCTACCTGCCTCTGCCTCCCAAGTTCTGGGATTAAAGGTGCATGCTCACTTGTATATGAATAGAGTATTACCTACCTATTTTTTATCCTACCTTCTAACACTGGAGGGTGGCACCCTCCTCAGACTGTTCTGTGCCATTTCTAACTTTTTATCACATTTATACAGATGTTGCCATCTATCTGTGTATTCAGACATTTTCTATGATGATAGGATGGTACTATACTTGTTGGACACCATACTATTTTATTTTATTTTATTTACTCTAATGGACACCTTTGCAAACATAGCTTTACCTCATTCTTATTGGCATTAATACTCCATGAAAGGAAAGTTTGTACTTTATTCTCCTTTCTCCTACTAATGGACATTTAGGTTGTTTTCAATTTTGTGTTATTGCTGCTATAAACAGTTTTGTGGTAAACATTCGTAATACATATACATGTGTGTTTACCTATTTCTTATTTATTTATAATGGATTTCCAGAAGTTGAATAATTGAGCTTATGTGTATGTGTCTTTTTCAACTGTCATAGATATTACCAAACACTTCCAAATAGAGTATGACCACCCATTCTCCTACAGCAGCATATAAAAGTGTCCATTTCCCTCCCCCTCACCAGTTTGGGAAATCCTCTTCTCTTATTTTTCCTAATCTTGTAGACAAAGCAACTGTTGCCCTGGTTCATCTGCCCCCAATTTGTGATAAAGTAAAATATCTCTTGCATCTGTCCATTAACAGTAATTTTTTTTTAATTCAGTCTCTATGGAGTCCATGGTCACTGTCATGACTGACTGATGTTTGGAGCTCCTGCCAGGCATGAAGTACCATGTTAGGTACTGGACATGCATCCTTCCCTTCAACCTCGTGTGAAGCAGACATATTACCATTGCCTTTGACAGATGAGAGTGACATCTGAGCACAAGGCACAAAGCAGCTTTCTTGTCAAAAACAGAGTGCAGGAGGCACAAAGCTCTGGAATTTTGTCTCCTTCCACTAGTCCCAGCCATCTCCCCACATCTGGTCTCCTATTGCTCTTCCAGGCTTCCAAGTCTTGGCTTTCTTCTCTAGATGATGTTGTCTGTCCTTCTTTTCCAGGGTCCTCTGTTGCCTCTCAGGTGTCCCACTTGGGCTGGGCACCCAATTCTTGCTCCAACTGGCCCCTAAAGGGACAGAACTTGGATAAAGGAGAACCAGTCTCTACCTGGGGAGAACTCATACATGACATTTATAGACGAAGAGCTGTGTTGACTGTTGAAATATTCTCCCTAATTTATGACTTTGGGTCCCTAATTTATGACTTTGGGTCTGAGCTCTCAGCATCCCCCACAGGTCCTCTCATACCCTCTTCCCTCAAGAAGAGCTCCTTAAATGTAGAGGAATTCCCCCCTCCTCCTCGTTCCACACTTAAATAAGCCAGGCACATTTTGTTCTTTGTCAGCTTTGGGGACTGAGCACACAGTGTTGATTAACAAATAGAAGTGGAGTGATAGCAAAGGCCTCCTGGCTTTATGGCTCTGGAACTTTCTTCCAGACAAAGTTAATATCCAGTTCCCTCTCACACAGTCCTGAACCAAAAGATTCCAAATCAAAGCAAAAATCCGTCAAGAGAGTCCTGATTTAAAACGTAAGGAAACAGTCTGCACATATTTTTAGAACAACCCAGAAAAGAATACATCTGTGACTTGAAACAGCTGGAAATCTACTTTTTATTTTTTTTGCCAAAATTATGCCAATTACAAAAGCTATAAAGGTCGGATAAGAGGCATCCAGGATCCAAGTCATCTTGCCTTTTTATGTATTCAACTTTCAAATAATCTTTGTTTTCATGCATTCAATACTGGCCCCTCTGAACTGCCTTCCAAGCAGCAAATGCCAGCCAGTCAAGAAGTTTGCACAGCATCTTTATGTAATTATTGGGGGATTTTATTATATTTTGCTTTCATT
Source organism: Peromyscus melanophrys (assembly GCA_902168415.1). Classification (NCBI taxonomy): domain Eukaryota; kingdom Metazoa; phylum Chordata; class Mammalia; order Rodentia; family Cricetidae; genus Peromyscus; species Peromyscus melanophrys. Next base: position 55,236 of record CABHPR010134438.1, on the reverse strand, counting down.
GGTTTAATTTTAAAAAGTGACAAACAGAAGAACAAAAGCAAGCAGTTGCATAGGTCTCATAAAGTCACAGGACCCTTGAGAAAATAAAAGACATTATCAGGCATGCTGACAGTGGAGTAACATTGGACTTGGGTAGTCACTGGATATGTGGGGAAACAGAAAATTTTTAAAATGTATGTAAAAATGTTGACATGCTGGTAGCAAGTTACAGAAAACAGATAGGAAGTTGCATTTTTAAGAGTTCAAAGTCACCTTCCCCTACTTGGGACCCTACCAGGGCAGATCTCCCTGTATGTTTTGCCCATAATAGATGATCTGGAAGTAGCAAGTGAATAAGCTAGGGGTGTAGCTCATTTGGTAGAGTGCTTGTCTAGCACACACAAAACCTTGTGCTCAGTCTCCAGTAGGCATGATGGCAGACTCATATAATAGCAGTATTTTGGAGGTGAAGTTTGAGGTTCAGTTTCTCCTCATGTAGCATCCTGCAGGCTGTGGGCTGGATGTATCAAGCCTTTAATACATTGAGGCATGATACTTCTAGACCTATTGTTCAGGGTTTTGTTTTGTTGTTTACAGAGGAAGGTTGAATTGTATCAAATGTTCCTTTGCATTTATTGTGATAACCATATGCTTTTATCATTCATTCCGGTGATGTTATGGGTTATGTGCACTTGTGTGTATATATGGATCCATCCTTATATTCCTGAGATAAGACCAACTTGATTATGGCAAATGATCTTTTTGATATGCGGTCAAATTTCATTTTTGATGTGCAACAAAATTTCATTTTGTTGAAAAGTTTTACATCTATGTTCATTGAAGAAATTGATTTATAGTTTTCTTTGTTGTTGTTATCTCCTTCTTTTGGTAGTGGGGCAACATTGGCCTCATAAAATGGGTTTAGCAAGGTTCCTTCCTTTTCAGTTCTATGCAATGCTTTGATAATTGGTATCACCTCTTTAAAAGTTTAGTAAAATTCTCCTGGGTGGTGGTAGTGTATACCTTTAATCCCAGCACTCTGGAGGCAGAGGCAGAAAGATCTCTGTGAGTTTGAGGTCAGCCTGGTCTACAGAGTGAGTTCCAGGACAGCCAGGGCTACATGGAGAAACCATGTCTCAAAAAAACAAACAACAAAGGTTTAGTAAAATTCAAGAATAAAACCTCTGGGGAAGGCTCTTTGAGAAAGCTTTTTTTTCCCACTGATGCAGTCTCCTTAGTTATTATCAGTCTGTGCTGACCTGTGAGACCTCATGCTTCAGCTTGGCTTAAGGGATGAGTCTAGAAATTTGTCCATTTTTTCTGTTTACCAATTTGTTAGCATATAGTTTTTCATAATGAGGTCCAACTGTGGCATCAGTAGTAATATTTCTTTTTCATCTCTAATCTTATTTATTTCTCTCATTTTTAGTCTAACTAAAATTTTATCAATCTTTTCAGAGAATACATGTATTGTTTCATTGATCTTTACTATTGTGTTTTTAGTCTCTATTTTGTCCTTTCTACTAGTTTTGAGTGATTTGTTCTTGTCTTTTTTAAGTCCTTATAATGCATCATTAGGTTGTTTATTTAAAAATCCATAATATAGGCACTCGTTACTATAAAATTCCCTTTTAATAGTGTTTTTGCTTCCTCCCAAAAGTTTTAGTAAGCTGTATTTTCATTTTCATTTGTTAAAAGAAATTTATTGTGATCAGAAATGATACAGGATGTGAGTCCAGGTTTTTAAATTTTTGTTGAATTTTTTAATCTAATGTATGGTATGTTTTAGAGAAGGCCATGTGTACATGTGTACGTTCTTCAGCTGTTTGATGGAATGTTCTGTAAATGATTGTTGAATTCATTCAATCTATACTATAGTGTCACTGTAACATTTCTTTGTTGATTCTTTTATCTTAATGACGAGCCCATTGATAAAATGAGGTATTTAAATCTAACTACTCTTACGTTGTAACCTATATCCCTCATTTGGGTCTAATAGTGCTTGTTTTGTGAAACTGAGTATTTCAATGTTAGATATATCATGGGTTTATAATCATATTTTTTTGGTTGAACTGACTCCTTAATCACTACATAGTAACTTTCTTTGTCTCTCAGTTTTCGTCCCAAAATCTGTTTTGTCAGATTTAATCATAGCTACTCCTGCTTGCTTTATGTTCCCATTTGCTGAGAATCTCATTTTCTATCCTTTCTCTTCCAGTGTGTGTGTGTATTTATTTGTAAAGGGGGTTTATTATAATCAGTACATTGTTATGTCATACTTTATCCATTCAGATACTCTGCGTTTTCTAATTTGGAGAATTTAGTCTGCTCAAGGCTACCATTGCCAGTTAAGGACTTGTCCCAGTCATTGTGGTGCATCTGTTCTGAATATTCTTTGTTCTTTCTGTTCTCTCTGGTTCGTCTTTGTGCTTTGATTCCTTACTGTGTTGATAATATTAGGTCCTTCCATGTATCTACTCTTCTAGTAGGTTTTACACATCCATGTGCTTTTATGATAGTAGCTACTTTTCCTTTGCTTCTGGATGCAGGACTCCCATAAGCCTCTTTTGTGAAGCTAGCCTAGTGGTCACAAATTCCCCCAGGTTTGGCTTGTCCTAAGAGGTCTTTATTTCTAAAGAATAGCCTTGCTGGATATAGAATTCTTGGTTGGAAGTTATTTTGCTTTGGGTATCAAACAATGTTATTCTCTCTTGGGTAAGGTGTCTGCCAATAAATCAAGTGAAAATGCACAAGAATGGGATTAAGTGCTTTTCATTTACAGAGTTTAAATTCCTTTCTTTTCCTGTGCTTTTATAGTTTGGCTACAATATGCCACAAGTAAAGAACTTTTTAGAATTTCTTTAGACAGTCTGACTAATAATAGCCCAGACTGGTCTTGAACCACAGTCCTCGCCTCTCAGTCTCACAGTTGCTGCTATTATCGGCCCATGCCACCATACTCAGCTTGAAGTCTTCTCTAAGCATATCTGTCTAGAGGCCTGGGAGCCTCTTGCACATGGATGTCTATATCTTTCCCAGGATGAAGGATGCACTGTGCTATGATTTCACTGAATGCATTTGCAATACTCTAACTTTTTCCTCCCACTTTCAGGTATTATAAAGATATGGATGTTTGTTTTTCTCCATATTGGGGTGGGGGAGGGTTTCAAGACAGGGTTTCTCTGTGTAACAGTCCTGGCTGTCCTGGAACTCACTTTGTAGACCAGGCTGGCCTCAAACTCACAGAGATCTGCCTGCCTCTGCCTCCTGAATGCTGGGATTAAAGGGATGCACCACCACTGTTGGGCTCCTCCCCAAAGATCTTGAATGTTGTTTTTATTGTTTATTTGTTGGTTTGTTTATAACGGGATAATCTGAAAGCCTATCTTTTAGGCTTAGATATTCAGCATTCTGCTTTCTTTAGTCTAATATCAAGGCTTTCTACTATAAGTTTTTATTAGACTTTCTTTTTTTTAGACTTATTTTTGTTTTATTTCATGTATGTGGGTATTTGCCTGTATGTATGTGTGCATATGTATGTTCACCACATTCATGCCTGGTGCCTGCAGAGATCAGAAGAAGGCATCAGATCTCCTGGAACTAGTTACAGATGGTTGTGAGCCACCATGTAAGTGCTGGAAAGGAACCCTGTCCTCTGCAAGAGCAACTAGTGTTCACCACTACTGAGACACCCCCCAACCCCTCTTTTCACATTTTAATAAAGCTCATTTTAGATGATCTCACATTCAACATGACCTTGCCATCAAAGAGTTGCAATATCGGGTGCTTCAAGAGGAGGGTCACCTCAGTTAGTAAAGTGCTTGCTTTATGAGCATGAAAATGTGAGTTTGATCCCCAAAACCCACATCAAAACAGATAAAAAAATAAAAAGATAGGTGTGGTGATGTACACTTGTAATCCTGACACTGGACAGGCAGAGAGAGACAGAGCCCTGAGTCTGGCTAGCCATCCAGCTTAGCCTACTTGGCAAACTCCAGACTAGTGAGAGACCCTAGCTCAAAAGCAAGGTGGATAGTACCTGAAGAATGACACCAGGAGTGGACCTCTGGCCTCCACACACATGTGCGTGTTCATGCCAATGCACATATAATCGCCCAAAGGGAGAGGAGGATCTACTTCACTGTCCAACTTCCCAAAGCTCTGCCTTTCCCCTGCCTGTTTCCTGCAAACATATAGAGCAGAGACACTGTCTCTAAAGCACAGGAGTGACCCAGAAGCCCCTGTGGAGGGCTTTCTAGGAAATCTACTTGGCTAATTCCATGACTTTGTCTCAGAGTGTTTTTTTTTCATAAGATTAATGATACATTGTCTTGAACCTTAGAGACAGGAGCCCTAATAGAAAGGGCCTGTGCATATTTGAAAAGGGTTAATTAGAAGGGGAATGGGCCCACGGACACCACTTCCCTCAAGTGGGAATCTGCAAGCTCAGTTATTATTCATGTTATCTGTCTTAGCTCAGGCCCCAGCTGAGTGTCCCAACACATCTGTGTCCTGATGGAAGACTGCTAGTCTCTCTTCCTATGAGGAGGCACCAAAATATACCATTAGTCTATACTCTGCCATGACAATGGAGGCCCACGACAAGGCAGCTCAAACTGTACTGCCATGTTCATCACAGTGCCTTTGCAAAGAATTCCCACAATGCAATGGTCATGAGCAGCTGTTGACAGAGCTGGGGAAATGGCTCTGCAGTTAAGGACATGTACTTACTCCTCTAGAGGACCCAAGTTAGATTCTCAGCACCCATGCCAGGTGACTTTTGACCACTTGTAACTCCAGTTCCAGGGAATCTGGTACCTTTAGCCTCAATGAGCACCTGTACTCACATATAGGAGACACACACACACACACACACACACACACACACACACACACACACACTTCAACATAAAAATAATTTTTTAAAAAATTGCTATTGAGGCTTTCTGAGTAATTCTTGGGTGGTTGTTAAGGATCTCAACAATACCATTAAGAAGCAGAATTCTATGAAAGGGCCCCCTGAGTCTCCATGAAGTGGAATTGATTGTATAGCTTGCCCAAGGAACATAGTTCTTTAGAAATTTTAGAAATTTCCATTGAGACTAAGGAAAAAAGGCTGCATCTGTAACTGTCTCTGAAGCCCCTCTTCCTGTGGAGCCCA
>CABHPR010134438.1:40096-45096 GCA_902168415.1 Peromyscus melanophrys | reverse complement strand
CCACACCACTGTGCCTATCGTATTTTAATTAAGGTTTTATTTGACTAGATCTGTACATAAGGATAGTACCTTCCAATCTGGTGGGGGATTATTTTTTATTTGGGGGGGCGAAGTTGGGGGACAATAGGGGTTTGACGGGTATTTAAACAATATTCCATTCAACAAGTAGGAAAGTACACATTGTTCTCTGTAGACCATGAAACCCTCTGCTAAAGTGGATACATTGTAGGCCACAAGATAAACCCCAACTAATACAAAAAAATCAAAATAATTTCTTCAAGTCTTATCAGACAACCATGCAATACAGTTAATTGAACATCATGAGAAACCCCAGAAACTACACAAATACTTGGCGACCAAACAAACCCCCTTTTGAGTGAACAGTGGGTCACTGGGAAGGTAAGGAAAGGACGATAAAAACCAAGCTGGTGATTCTCAGTCATGGCTACAGTACATGACCTGCATACTCAGTCAGGTTTCCTGGGCTCCGCATCCCTTCCAAGGTAAAGCCTGTGGCTAATAGACTCCTTTCCCTTTGCTTCGCTTGGGCAAGTCTCCACTTAGAACTGTCTCTTGGGCTGGAGAGATGGCTCAGCGGTTAAGAGCACAGTATGTTCTTGCAGAGGACTCGAGTTCAGTTTCTGACAGCCACATCAAGTGGCTCACAGCCACCTGCCACTCCAACTCCAGGAGGATCTGATGCCTCTGGCCTCCAAGCACACATGCATTCATGTGCATCCCCAACACACACCACACACACACAATTAAAAGCAAAAATAAATCTTTAAAACTTTTCTCCTTACAGCTACTTGTAGTAAATTTATATAAACAAAATATGTATAAATTTATATATATTTTGAAATGTAAGTATCTACTTATTAATTTATTGCATTTGCTCTTAACTTTTTAAAATTCAAGCTCAGGAGAGAAAAATGTGCTTCTATTCATTTATATTTTTAATTGACTTAAATAAGATAATGATGCAGATTCCAAATGACATCCATAACTGAAATAAAGATGGTCTCAGGGCATCTTTTTTTCTGCTCTCACACTGAATTGAAATCTAGATGTTATCATTTATAGCACAATCTCTTACTTTGGGTTGAAAAAAAATGGTCTTTGTGGACAGGTTCGCTTTGACCCTGAGATTCAGCTCCCTGCTGGACACAGGGACGCAGAGAGGAGCCACATGCAGCCCTGGCTGGGGTCAGAGGTGCCTGAAGATGTTTGCTAGGGAGACACTGTGCCAGCTTTCAATGTACCTTCCAATGGAGTAAAGTGATTTCATCTGTCCAGGGTCTTTACAGTTCCACTGCTTTGTACAAAAATTCCTTTCTTTGGTGTTCCGTCCAGACCCAGAAGTTTCCCAAGACTGCTCTACTCTGTCAGTTCTGATAGCCCTAAAATATGCCTTGAAGTCATCTCCTCCCTCTCCCCTGCCTCTCCCCTGACTCATCACCTCTCCCTACCTCCTGAACTTTTTCCTCTGCCCTCTCCCCACATCCTGCCTCTTCTTGACTCTCCTCACCTAACCATAGTCCGTGTTCTATACGCAGCTTGAGGGAGCTTTCTAAACACCAGTCTGAGCCTGTCACTCTCCTGCTCAAATTGGTCCATGCTGCCCCATCATATCCTGCAGCAGCCCTCACTTTTATGTCCTGCTCCTCACAGGGATGCTGGATCTGAAGGTTCGCTAGGCTGGGCTGAGTGTGAGTCAGAGCCCAATTGTAAGCTTGTGAACCCTTCTAAGCAAGATTCCCTGTCTAAGAGCTTCCTCTCCATCGGGAACCTCTAGCTCATAGCGCAAAGCCCGAGCTTCTTGGCCTTGCCTCCAGGCTTCTTTCTGGTCTGCCCTGTCCATATCTGCAGCCCACTGGGGTTTTAGCTCTGTGGTAGAGGGCTTACCTTGCATGTGAGACCCAGATTCAACCCCCAGTACCACATATATTCAGCCTTCTTCCCCCTAGTCGTTCACGTGTGTCTTGTACCACAGTCTGTTTCAAATTGCTTCCTGTCACTCCAAGAGAGGGCATGCCTCGTGGCTGTATACATTCTTCTCTTTTCTTTAAATGTTTCCCTCATCCAACACACAGCTCAAGAAACATCCTTCATCTAGCCTTCCATACTCCATCCACGCCCTTGGAGAGTTCTGAGTTCTTTGTCCATACTCAATTTAGTTTTTCCCCACATTTTCTTTCATTTATTCATTTAGTTAGTTAGTTATTCTACATTCTGATCACAGTTTCCCCTCCCTCCTCTCCTCCCAGCTTCTCCCCCCACCTCCCTCTGTTCCCGTGCGCCAATCCACTCCTCCTCAGTTTCTATTCAGGAAAGGGCAGGCCTCCATGGACATCAACAACACATGGCATAGGAAGCTGCAGCCAGACTAAGCACCTCCCTTGTATTAAGGCTGGGCAAGAGAACCCAGTATGAGGAGTAGGGTCCCAAATGCCAGTAAGAGTCAGAGACAGCCCCTGCTCCCACTGTTACAGGAGTTCCACAAGAAGACCAAGCTACACAACTGTCACATATTGGCAGAGGGCCTTGGTCAATCCCACACAGGCTCCCTGGTTGTCAGTCCTGTCTCTGTGAGCACCTATGCGCCCAGGTTAGTTGATTCTGTGGGGTGTGTTGTGGTGTCCTTGACCCCTCAGGCTTCTACAATCTTTCCTCCTTCTCCCATACTCAATTCTAATCAACAGAGCATTCAAGTTCATGTCTTACACACTAAATCACAGCTTCTTAAATGGTGGTCACAACCTCATATGGAGTTTCAGAACTGAATAGAGGAGAGACTTTGCAGTTGAACTTTTCTTTGGGCTGCCAGCTCACAAATAACGACATGGAGACTTGTTATTAATTATGAAAGCTTGGCCTTTAGCTTAGGCTTTTTCCCAACTAGCTCTTATAACTTAAATTAACCTGTCTCTATTAATCTATTTTCTGATGCATGGCTCAGTAACCTCTCCTCTGTACCGAATGTCCAACTTCTTCAGCGTCTCCCTGGTATCTCCACACACCTAGATTCCTCCTCCCAGTTCCTCTCTCTGCCCAGAAATCTCGCCTATGCTTTCCTGCCTAGCTATTGACCATTCATCTCTTTATTAAACCAATCACAATGACACATCTTTACACAGTGTAAACAAATATTTTGCAACAATACTTACTGTTGTTGGGGCAAGATGGGGCTGGAGAGATGGCTCAGGTATTAAGACTAGCTGCTCTTCCAAAGGACTTAATTTCAATTCCCAACACCCACATAGGGACTCACAGCTGTCTGTAATTCTAGTTCCAGAGGATCCAATGCCCTCTTTTGACCTTTGCAGGTACCAGGCACTCATGTGGTGCACATGCATACACTCAGACACTCATATACATAAAATAAAAATAAATCTTTTTTTTTTTTTACTTGGCAAGTGGGGATAAAGAGATGACTAAGAATGGCTAAGATGGCTAATAATGTGTTCTACTCTTGCTGAGTACCTAAGTTCAATTCCCAGAATCTACACAGCAGCTCACAACCACTTGTGACCCAGCTCCAGGAGGCTCAGACACCACTGGCCTCCACAGACACCTGCACTCATATGCATACACTCAACACACATGATTTTTAAAAATAAAAATAAATTAAAAAAATTTTTGATTGGCAACAATGAAAGGTTTCTGGGCATGCAGCCCCCTTCAAAACGGATGCTAGATGAATCCTACATGCCCTTGAACTACATGCTGTTGTTTCACTACAGCCTTGGTTCTGAATACACAGTATGTGCAGCTTGCACTGCGCATGCCCTCAAGCCACACAGCACCAGTGAACACATCCTAAAACACCTAGGCTTGGATTAGAAACTACTGGACATTATGGTCCGCAGTGCCTTTACAGTGTGCCCAGTTTTCTGCTCCTCTAGAAACATAATAGTTTCATTATGGGAAACAAAGACCTTGAGTGTTTTCCTACCATCGTTCCTCAGCATGTAAACATTAAATCAGTAAATCATATTATATAAGGATGTTTGGGATTTTTAGAACATTTGATTTTTTTAAATTACTATTTGAGTTGCTGGCTTGAGTTTCATTTAAAAAAAAAATTAAAAGAATTTGAGCTTGGGATAAAGGCAGAATTTCCAACAACCGAGGAAACAGCCCTAAACATACTTTTGCCATTTTGCACTGTGTGTTTATGCAAAGCAGTGTTCTCATCACTGACCATCATAAAATCAAAATATCAATCAACTCTGAAAAAAATGAAGATATTCAATGGCCTGCAGTATTAAAGATTCCACCAAGACTTAATATTTACATAAAAATAAAGAAACATATCTCATTACTACATAAATTTACTTTCATTTTTAATAAATGGTAAAATTGTATATATGTGTGTGGGGTGTGTGTGTATATATATATATAGGGTTGGAGTCCACAAGTGGGTGTAGGCGCAGGCATGTATGGTATACATACAAAGGACAGTGGACAGCCATGTATAGCTTTTCACATGGGTTCTGGGGATCTGAACTCAGGTCCTCCTGCTTGTGAGGCAAGCACTTTACAAGTGGAGCCATCTTCCTGGCCCCCTGTTTTATATACCTATATGTCTAAAGCTTCATTAAAAACAAACAAAAAAACCCCTCTTACGTGAGAAGGAATCATGAGTGTAAAGGACTTAAGTCCTGCTCTGGAGGGAAGGCTGCTTGGCTCCAGGAATGGTGACTTATTCATGATTAAGACCTCAGCATCTTGTGCAGCTTAGCCCCGTGGGGATTTGCTCATTTTTGTGGAAGGAAAAACAAGAAAGAAGTTGAAAAGTCTACTCTCATCATTTCATTTCTATCAAAGCCACAGAAAAAATATGGTATTTCTCCTCCTCCTCTGTCCTCCTCATCCTCCTCCGTCCTCCTCCTCCTCCGTCCTCCTCATCCTCTTCCTATTCTTTCTCCCTTTTCCTTTCCTCTTTTTCTTCTTCTTCTTCTTCTTCTTCTTCTTCTTCTTCTTCTTCTTCTTCTTCT